>ML300801.1:0-50707 GCA_005239505.1 Nicotiana paniculata
CGGAACTCGGGAATGCCTAACACCTTCTCCCGGGTTAACAGAATTCCTTACTCGGATTTCTGGGTGCGCAGACAAATTAAAACAGAGTCAAACTTTCCTCGGTTTGGGATTTCAATAAACAAATGGTGTCCCGGAACACCGTAAAAAATCCGGGTGGCGACTCTGAAAAATAAGACAAATCCCAAAACTTGAATAATGTCACTTTAATTGGAAAAACTCCCATATCCAACCCTGTGTCGGAAAAAGGAGGTGTGNAAAAACTAAGATAGATCCCAAAATTGAATAATGTCACTTTAATTGGAAAAACTCCCATATCCAACCCTGTGTCGGAAAAAGGAGGTGCGACAAGTACTCCTTCAGAGTTTATTATGTGCAGTCCGCATTGTAGACCTTTTTGCCTTGTTTTGGTCCTTGCCAAATGTTTACTCCTTTTTGAGTTGATTTTGACTTCTTTGGCTCGCTTCCAAATATTCTTGCAAAAAAGCATATTTCATTAGTTCTCGGGAATACCTTTAAGCATTTTTGAGCTAAAACACAAGTAAAAGAAAGCAAATAAGCGGTCAAAATCCCTACTTATCAACTCCCCCAAACTTAAGTTTTTGCTTGTCCTCAAGAAATTAAGGCAATTCCCACCTCCATTAGAAAAAAAGATATTTCAGTTGGCCTAAGTTAAGTCGAACACAAATCAATTGAGACCAAAAATTAACCACACGCTTATGAATCATTAACAAGCCTATGATTTTAATGTTGAAGCACAAATGGCTCTAATGTGACGCTTGAGCATCAAGGAAGCTCACACTTTCATGCAAGTCGGTGTTGATCCCAAACTCCTCCTCCTATACTCTCCGTAATCTCATCTCATTCACGAATGAAGAACTCAAAAATATGACTCGAGAAAGACTCGCTCATCACTCTCAAAAGAATGTCACAAGCCCGACTCTAAGTACCATATGATTTCCCTTCATGTAGATCACCACTAATGTAAGATCGCTCAGCTTGAAATCACGTAGGGACTTTTCGACATGCAATGAAGGCTTTTGGGCTAAGGAGGGAAATATCGGATTGGAATCATTTCATCTCTCCTTTAGCACTTCAGATTCTCTTGGTGGCTCATACTTTTCCGACTCTTTGAGTCATTTTCTTTTCCCTTAGGGGCATTAGAGAGAATTGACATCACTTTTTCTTTGTCATGCTATTCACAATCTCCTTCTTTGATTTCTCCATGCTTTGCACTTTTGTTTTCGTTTGCATCTTTTCAAACCTTTCACATTATTCACTTTATTTTTGTGTTTTTCTTTGTTCTTCCTTTATTTTTATTTGCCTTTTCCTCTTCTTCATTTATTTTGTCTTTTTGTGACTTTTGAAACCATCTTTAAACTCCCCATCTCTCCCCTAAACTTATGTTTTTTCCATTTGAATCATATGAGTGCGAAAGAAAAGTTGGGTGCCAAGAGAGTCACTAGAAAATAGTTAAAGGCTTGTAATATGATCATCGAATAAAAAGTATTTAGCATCAAAAGGGTTTACTAAGGATGATATCAGTGGTGGGCCATGGAAGGTTTCAAAACGGGCCAAGGAGAGCCTATAATCACTTCTCAAGCCAAGCTAACTTAAAATTTGGCCTAGAAACACATTCAGGTCAAGTTCTAGACTATTCGCATGGGTACTTCAACTTGTAACAAAATACCTCACCTCTCACACACCCGGATATTTAAAGATAAAGGAGCCTAGGGCCCACAACAACCGCATTCAAGATTGAAAATCGCTAATGGTTCAACTAAACCACCCGATGATTGCCTAAGTCAACAGGAGTAACAGGGTCACTAACTAGAGCTATTTCTTTATAAAAACTTGTTTTTAACCATAAGCGCATAGTTAACTGTTTTGGTACCAAGTGAAATATGCTCAACCCTTATTTATTCATTAACACTACTTGTTTCTGCCTAAACATCAAAAACTGACTCAATCCCTTAAGAAGGTTGTCACGCCATCCACCTTTGGGAAGAGCCACCCAGTTCACACAAGACCCACCTTTGGAAAGAACCATGGAATTCATAAAATCGAAGGCTTATTGTTCACTAAAACCTAAAAAGAAGCTCACAAATCAATTAGAAGCTACCAAAGTACTAAGAAGTTAAACTATTAGGAAAACAAAACGAAGAAGCTATAAAATAAACTACTAAAGGTAAGACAAATGATATATACAAGAGGGATGAATATATACATAATGAGGGAGAAAATAAAGATAAAAGAAAAAGAGAGTTAAAGTTATTACATGCCCAAATATTATCAAATGTCATCAACAATCATCCAAATCATCCAAAATATCAAAATAGACCACCCCCTAGAAAAAGAACAAGCATTGTCCTCAATGCTTAGAAAAATCAAAACATAAGAGGGTAGAGAATAAAGAAAACTCCATATGTGGTCTCGGGATGACTGGCAGCATCACCACCCTCGGTATCCTCCAACTGTATATCATCATCTCTAGGTTGCGGGACAACATGGTTAGTGAGCATCTGAAGCATATCCTCGGCAGTGGGGGTAGTGAGATCTGTCTCGTCAGACTGGCCAGCTGATGTTTCTGATGATGGTGATGTTGAGTCAACTAGTAATGATGGACTTGTCTCCATCAGTAAGTCAAATGGAAAGTCACTTGTTGCTTCTAAATTCTTCACATCCTGTCTCAAACTCTCCACTACTTTCTTCGAAGCCTAGGACTTTCTCATTTTCTTCACTTTCTTGGCCAACTCCTCAATGGTACCCCCTAAGCTACTAGAGTGTCCATGATAGTCTTCTGGTTGTATAGAATCTTTTTCAATGTTTCCTATACTGACGGAGGTACCTGTGACACTACTGGAGTATAGGACTGCGCTGTAACAGTACTGGATATGTCAGACAACTTAGAAGTGGTTGTCTGCATCCAGTTGTTGAGGCTCTCCAATTCTGGGAGACTCGCAACGTAGTGAGAGGATATGTGGATGAGGCTGGCACTAGAACTGAACTTGGTGGCCGAGAGTATGAAGGTGGTGGCATGGCGGCTATCCTGGTGGAAGGTCCGGCTGCTGCGGCAGGCATGGAAACTGTAGATGGCTCAACAGCAGCCTCTGAACCTGCCATTGATGGCTCATCAGACTAGCCAAATGTGGTAGTGTCCTTACCCTTGAACTTCAGTTTGTCTGCACCCTGCAAGTGATACCAAGAAAAAGGCCTCTTAGGTTTTACCTTTGTGTCATATGGCCTTGGCCCACCTTTGCGTCATTGAAGTACTCTGTGAGGGTGTTCGGATAGGGGTAGGAATTCTCACTTTGTTGGATCGTCAATGTAATATTGGTTGACATGATAGTACCCACATTGATCGGTTACCCCACCATAATGGAAGCCACCAGAACTACTCGGGGAAGTGGGAGGAGGTTATCATTCAACCTCGGATCAGTCCTGCTACACACAAAGGTTTTCCACCTTTTAGCTTCAAAATTGAGGGTGACCCGGAGGATAGGAACTCCTGCTATGATCCATGGTGGTGGTGGTCCTTGGGCAGCCAAAATCTCAGTTAGTTAAGGGCGAGTTGCTTCACCCGGAGCTTACTTCTCTAAGTACTCTACTACCTCCACTTTCTCAAAACCCACACAAGTATTCAAACAGACAGCATCGAAGCGAACTTTCAAATTTCTCACTTTTGTTAGTTTTGTCCGCTTCTTGATGTGAGCCACTATGGCGTACAACTCCTTAACCAAGTGCTCATCTGCATCTAAGACCGGGTGAGTGAAACACTTCCACCCATTGTGCTCCTGGAGTTGCCTAAGGACATTTGGATTATGAATATCCAAATCCTTCATCAAGAATTATCACTCAAGTGCGAGCGACCTTTTTGGCCACAACTCCCGGAATCTGTTAAATGCCATCAAGCTGATGAATCTACCCTCCCATATTTCCCTCTTATTTGTCCTTTCAATACCACCCACTTAAGTGTCTCCCCATCTACCATCATCCGGGACGTCATCATCATCTACACTAATAGGTGTCGTAGGAGTAGGTGAAGAGGAGGGCTCGAAACCCTAGCTTCCCGCATCAGAATCAGCAGAAGAACTGTCTGTAGGCTCATTGTGCAATTGATAGCGCCTAGTGGGTTGAGGTGGTTGGGACTGGGGTTCACGTTGGACCTCCATAGAGTGACCCTCGGAGGCTTACCCTTATGGTTCATAAGAGCTGGATTTTGAGGGCTCTGTGGCCCTCCCTCTACCGGTGGTCTGCTTCTTGGCAATGGGTTTTGATTGTACCCCCAAAGGGTGAGTGCCTTTACCCCTTCCTCGAGAGGATTCACCTCTCCCCTTTGATGTATTGCCTCTACTACGGGATCTAACCATTGTCTGCAATACAAGTTACATATGTCAGTTGAATTCAAAGCAAGAAAAATAATTGTAGAATGTTGCAGACAAGCAATCATTACTGAGACAGTGCGGACCACACAATTCTGAGTGCAGTCGCACAGTATCGAGTGCGGACAACACAATTTTGAAGTGTGGCCGCAAACACTAGAGTTCGGACCGCTCATTTGTGAGTGTGCATGCACATCCTCAATAGCGGATTGCACAATTTTGAGTGCGACCACACAAGTCCAAACCTGCAATTCTTGATTCTCTGAAGTTTAGAGTGCTATCGCACACATTTTTATGCAGCTGCACACTTTTCTGCAGACCGACGAATTTTGAGTGCAGTCTGCACATGTCAAACAAACCAAAATCCCTATTTACCAAATATGCGAACCGCACAAAAAATATGTGCGGCCGCAAAATTCAACATTGAAGGTACTTCCGTTAGGGTTCTTACAATTTTTTCACAAGTTAAGAACGGTGTGCACAAATTAACAAGTTTAGTGCTCTACCCAGTCCCTAATGAACATGTATGAAACTACCCACCTGATTTTGAAGCACAAATTATGCATATTTGACATTTTCAAGACTAAAATTGACTAAACTAATCAAAGAATAAAAAATAAAAATTATGAAAAATGAAAAAAAATCTACATGAATTGAACATACCAGAAGTGAATGATGCAAGTAAGGATCTAACTTGATGAATTAAGTGAGATTTGGGAACAATTTTTGGGTTGCATAGTGTTTTCTAGGGCTTGGGAGTTCAGAGAGCGTAAAGTGTGAATAGTGATAAAAAGCCCTATTTATACCCTAGCAAAGTTGCTCAAGATCTCACCTGAGTGCGGACGCATAATTTTGAGTGCGGTCTGCACTCCTTACCTGGGTTAGACTTAGCTCTGCGGTCCGCACAAAAATGAGTGCAGCCGCAGAACCTTGTTCGGCCCGCATAATTTTGTGTGCGGCCGCATATTGGCCTTTTTTCTGCAAAACCAAACTTCAGAAAGTTGGTGATTTTTGGTCTCCAGTTGTGCGGCCGCACATAGAATTGTGCGGTTGCAGACCCTTCTCTGCGGTCCGCACAATTTTGGTGCGGTCCGAATAATGTTCCACACTTGGTCAATCTTTCCAGATTGTCCTTACAATACGCACTCATTCCTGAAATTCACTTCAAAATCGGTTAGCCAATACAAACCTATCTAAAACGAAGAAAAATGAAAAGAAACATGGGTTGACTCCCAAGAAGCGCCTGATTTAATGTCACGACACGACGCAAGTTACCATCAATCACTTGAAATAAAGCAACGCCAAAACGTGGTCATCATCAAACTTTCCAAGATAATGTTTCACTCGGTGACCATGCACAACTTCAAATGGGCCACTCCACTTGGATTTCAACTTTCCCGGAAACATTCGCAACCGAGAATTGAACAATAGCACAAGATCACCTTCTTTGAACTCCTTATTACAGATATATTTGTCATGGAGGTACTTCATTTTGTCCTTGTACAAGGACGAACTTGAATATGCATGGAACCGGAATTCATCAAGCTCATCCAATTATCCCATCCTTAAGTTGGCAGCGACATTCCACTCAAGATTAAGCTTCTTCAATGCCTATATAGCCTTGTGCTCAAGTTCTACCGGTAGGTGACAAGCTTTCCCGAACACTAACCGATATAGAGACATACCAATTGGTATTTTTTAAGCTTTCCTATAAGCCCAAAGAGCATTATCAAGTTTTTTTGATCAATCCATCCAGTTGGCATTCACGGTCTTTGACAGAATACTCTTGATTTCCCGGTTAGAGACTTCAACCTGTCCACTTGCTTGAGGATGATAGAGGGTCGACACTTTGTAAGTGACACTATACTTTTTGTGAGTAAAGTATAAAAATATTTGTTGCAAAAGTTTGATCTCCCATCACTAATAATGGACCTTGGTGTACCAAACCTTGTAAAGATGTTATTTTGCAAACATGCTACCAGACTCCGAGCTTCATTGTTGGGCAAAGCCACGACTTCAACCCACTTTGACACATAATCCACAGCTACCAATATATAAGTGTTCCCATAAGATCTCACGGACGGGCCCATAAAATCAATGCCCTACACATCAAAAATGTCAATCTCCAAGATAGTGGTGAGGGGAATCTCATTTTTCTTGGAAATCCTACCGGCCCTCTGACATTCATCACAACACTTGACGAGATTGCTAGCGTCCTTGTACAAAGTAGGCCAATACAATCCACAACTTAACACCTTTGTAGCCGTCATCTCTCCACCATGGTGACCACTATATGGCGAAGGGTGGCAAGCCTCAAGAATTCCCATTTGTTCTTCCTCCGGTACACATTGTCGGATCACACCATCAGTGCAAATCCGGAAGAGATAGGGCTCATCCCAATAATAGTCAAGGAAATCTTGTTTGAACTTCTTCCTTTGGTTTGAAGAGAAGTCATTCGGTACAATGCCACTCACAAGATTATTGGCTAAGTCGGAGAACCATAGAATCTCGTTCATAGAAATGGATAGGAGTTGCTCGTCGGGAAATGAATCATTTATATCAAGGCCATCATGTGGCCTCCCCTCCTCCTCCAACCAAGACAAGTGCTCCGCCACTTGGTTTACACTCCCCTGTCGGTCTTGAATATCTAGATCAAAATCTTGTAAAAGAAGTACCCACCCGCATTAGTCTTGCTTTAGAATCTTTATTGCTCATCAAAATTGAAGCGCCGCATGGTTGGTGTGAACAATCACCTTTGTACCCATCAAGTACGGGCAAAACTTCTCCATAGAAAAAACAATAGAAGGGAGCTCTTTTTCGGTAACTGTGTAGTTAACTTGGGCCTCATTCATGGTCTTGCTAGAATAGTATACCAGATTGAAGATCTTGTTGATACGTTGCCCCAATATCGCTCCAACCACCACATCGCTTGCATCACATATGAGCTCAAAAGGTAAGCTCCAATTTGGTGCGGTAATAATAGGAGTAGTAGTCAACTTATACTTGAGCAATTCAAATGCCTTCATACAATATTCGTTGAAATGTAAATTGGCATCATTCTCCAAAAGTTTTCACAAGGAGTTTACCACCTTAGAAAATTCCTTGATGAATCGTCGGTAGAACCCCGTATGACCCAAAAAGCTCATCACTCCCTTCACGGATGTACGGGGTAGTTTGGAGATCACTTTAATTTTGGCTTTATCAACCTCAATACCATGCTTTGAAATCTTGTGACTGAGGACAATGCCTTCCTCGACCATGAAGTGACATTTCTCCCAATTCAAAACCAAGTTAGTTTCCTTACATCTTGCCAATACCTTTTCCAAGTTGTCCAAACACTCTTCAAAAGAATTCCCCACCATGTAAAGATCATCCATGAAAACCTCAATAAATTCCACCATATCGGTGCAGATAGCCATCAAACACCGTTGAAAAGTCGCAGGTGCATTGCATAACCCAAATGGCATCCACGAGAATGCGAAAGTACCATAGGGACAAGTGAAAGTGGTCTTCTCTTGGTCCTCAGGAGCAATAAGAATATGATTGTAGCCGGAGTATCCATCAAGGAAGCAAAAAAAAGTACGTCCAGCCAACTTATCCAACATTTGATCAAGGAATGGAAGCGGAAAATGATCTTTCTGAGTGACTTTGTTGAGCTTCCTATAGTCCATGCACACTCTCCACCCGGTGAGAGTTCTTGTGGGGATCAATTCATTTTTGTCATTTGTTATCACCGTCATACCCCCCTTTCTTTGGGACACATTGCACCGGAGAGGTCCAACAGCTATCGGAAATGGGGTAAACAACCCCGGCATCCAACTATTTGATGATTTCCTTCTTCACTACCTCTTGCATTACTTCATTTAATATCCTTTGATGTTCTATGAAGGGTTTGGCATCCTCCTCCAAAATAATCTTGTGCATGCAAAATGGGAGGCTTATACCTCGAATATCCGCCAATGTCCAACCTATAGATTTCTTGCTCTTTTGGAGCACCGCCAAAGAAGAATCTACTTGCACGTTAAACAAGCAAGAGGAAATAATAACAAGTAAAGTGGAACAAGGGCCAAGAAACTAATACCTGAGATGTAAAGGCAAAGGCTTTAACTCCAAGGTGGGAGGGTCCTCGATTGAGGGCTTTGTTGGAGGAGTCTTTCGGTTCTCAAAATCTAAGAACAATTTTCGGGGCTCATAAGTATATGACCCCATTCCTTGCAAAGCATTGACAGATTCAACAAAGCCTTCCTTCCCATCCTCATCATGATTAAGCAACACAGCTTCCAAGGTATCCTCAACATTCATCACAACACGAGTATCATCAATAATTACTTCGGTCACTAAATCCATGAACGAACAAACTTCGTTTCTATTTGGTTGCCTCATCGATTTGCACACATGGAAAACCACTTTTTCATCACCCACCCGGAAGGTGAGTTTCACCGGCTTCCACATCAACTAGTGCCTTCCTCATAGCAAGGAAAGGTCTACCCAAGATAATAGGAACCTCGTAGTCAACCTCACAATCAAAGGTCACAAAACCCGCTGGAAGGATGAACTTTTCGACACGAACTAACACATCATCAGTAATTCCCAATAGCATGTTCATAGTCTGATCTGCCATTTGCGACCTCATAGATATGGGTCTTGGTTACCCAATTCCCAAATTTTTGAACACAGAGTAGGACATCAAGTTGATACTTTCCCCCAAATCACATAAAGCTTTGGAAAAATCGACGCTTCCAATAGTGCAAGGGATTGTGAAGGTGCCGGGATCTTCCAATTTCAGAGCCATTGAGTGCACAATAGCACTCACTTGATGTGTCATCTTGATCGTTTCATAATTTATTGATCTTTTCTTTGTTACCAAATACTTCATGAACTTTACATATCCTGGAATTTATTCCAACGCTTCAACCAATGGCACATTAATGGACAAACTCTTCATCATATCAATAAATTTCTTGAATTGGTTCTCACTATTTTTCTTTGGAAGCCTTTGAGGATATGAGGAGGAGGCCTTGGCATTGGTGCCTTAGCCTTTGGCACTTCTGGTTCCGGTATGTCAATCAATTGCTCCCTAGAAGGATTCACTTCCTCTTGGGTTTCCTCCACACTTTCATCAATGTCAGTCCTCACTTCTTCGTTAGCTTGAACCACATTACATGGAGTTTCATCTTCTTGAACCAACACATCATCATCCACAATTCTTCTTTGATTTGAGGTGGTTTTATCTCCATATCTTATATTTCTCGTGGTTACGGCCATGGCATGTCCCGTATTGTTCCCACCCTTTGAGTTCACCACCGTATCACTCGGTAGTGCTCCCTTAGGATGAGTGTTTAAAGCTTGCGAGATTTGGCCGAGTTGAACCTCCAAATTACGGATTGAAGTGTTGTGGGAGGCTAATTGAGCATTGGAGTCAACATTTTTCTCCATAATTTGCTTGAACATATTTTCAATCCATCCCATCTCACTATTGGAAGAACTAGAACCTTGATATGGATATGGAGGTGGGTGGCTTGATTGTTGATACATCGGGGGCCTTTGAAAGTTTGACCCCTAATTCCCTTGGTTATTATTGTTCCAACCCCCTTGGTTTTTGTTCCTCCCAATTTCTTTGATTGTTTCCACTCCAATTGACTTGATTATTGTATCCCCAATTCCCTTGGTTATTATTGTTCAAACCCCCTTGGGTGTTGTTGCCTCCCCAATTTCTTTGATTTTTTCCACCCCAATTGACTTGATTATTGCCTCCCTAATTGCCTTGGCTACCTTGATTATTCCAATTTCCTTGATTATTGTTATTTCCCCAATTTTATTGGTTCCTATTATCACCACCCCAATTGCCTTGGTGGCCTTGGTTGTTCCAATTTCCTTGATTTCCTTCTGATCTTCATTGTTGTTGATTTTTTCCTTGAGCATTATTTCTTTGACCTTGGTAATTTTTTACATATTTCACTTCTTCTTCTTGCTCATTGTACGAATCACCTTGGTCATACCCATTATCGTCTTGAACATATTGTTTCGGACAGATTTTCCCTTGTTGACCTTTTTGTCGTCTCTTGTTCATCATCATATTCACCCCTTCCATCACATTTACTTTCTTCGGCCCTTGAACTTGTTAAAGCTGAGCTTTGGCCAATTGGTTCATTGTGGTTGTCAACTCGGTAATAGCTTGCCCATGATCATGTAGCTCCTTGTGTAGGTGAATGACATTTGGGTCACCTTGAGGAACATCGGCCCAACTTTGCCATGCCGACGAAGTATCCGCCATCTCATCCAAAATATCACAAGCTTCGGCGTAAGGCGTGTTCATGAAGTTCCCATTTGCCAGTTGATTTACCATACATTGATTTTTGTGTTGATCCCCCTGTAGAAGGTTTGTTGGATCATGGCGTCGGTCATATCATTATTCGGGAACTCTTTATCCATGGTACGATATATTTCCCAAATTGCATGCAATGGCTTATTGGGCTCTTGCTTGAATGCTAGAATCTCATCCCGTAGTGTAGCCATGTGCCCTGGAGAGAAGAATTTGGCAATGAATTTTTCGGCCAACACATCCCATGTATGGATGGAATGATGGGATAATCTCTCTAACACGTTCAATGCCTTTCCCCATAGAGAAAAATGAAATAGCCTCAAATGCAGTGCATCCTCGGAAACATTTGTTTGCCTGCTCCCCCAACAAGTATCGACGAACCCCGTCAGATGCTTGTAAGCATTTTGTCTTGGAGCCCCAGTGAGAAACCATGTTGCTCAAGTAGTGTAAGCATCACGTTGGTGATTTGGAAGTTGCCCGCCTAGTACGGGGAGGGACTTTAGCACTTGTATAACTCTCATTCGGCAACACCCGGTGCGCTGCCGCCCTTGGTGGAGGTGGAGGGGGGCAGGGACATTATCATGAGGTGGTCGACTCGCTTGTCTACTAGAGGTTCATGGAGAACCTCATCGCCTTGATAATTGTCCACTTCCTCCCCTAATGGAAAATTCCCGATGGGCTCATTGTTGAGAGTCATTATCGTACCTATACACAATTCAAAACAAAATTAGTGACTCGGAAGGAAAGAAAGACAAATCACACAGAAACCTAGATATATAGCTAAATCCATTTAACTCTCCGGCAGCGGTGCCAAAAATTGATCTCGCCCAAACTCACACCACAAATATAGGTAGTGAGGTAGTCGATGCAATAATAAAACCCCAAGTCGGGGTTGAATCCACAGGGAGTTAGAATTGGGATTAGGTATATATTTAGTGTAATTATATGATATGCCCTAAATTACACTTCCACATTCTTTTTTGTTGTTTCGTTGTTTCTACTCTACTTTAAGCTACTGATTGCAATCAAAACTAGGAGACAATATTTTTTTGTTTTGGTTGTTTTACAAATAATAAAAGATCTAGGGTTGCGACTTCCGCCTAGTTGGTTACCTAACGGATTTAGAGATTTAGGGCATGTTTGGTTGGTCAGGATACATTATAGCAATCACACCCAATTACTCACTCTATACCTCTCTGCAGTTTGAGTGACTTTGTCCAATTTGACTTTCTCAAGTCCAAATGGGTATTTCACAAAGAAAGTGATAAATGCTCCGGTGGGTTCTTACTATCTCTAGGTTCGACCCTTTCATTGGGGCTATCAATTTCTTGAGTTCACCCCAATTCCTAGTTAGCCAAGTTTTCTTAGACTTAGTCGCTCTTTCTCAAGTAGAGACTAAGTCAAATAGCCATGAATCAATGTTTGAAACCATTAATTCTATAAAGAACAAGGCTAAATAACTTATACCCAATCATAAATAAGCCCTAAATGAATAACATATTGAGTACCCATACTAGGGTTGGGTCAACCCTAGCTAACGGTTTACCTACTCAAAGAAAATGAAGAAATAAAAGAAGAAATTAAGATAGAATTCATAATAATTAATTATGGAAAGAAAATCTAATGTTTAGAAGCTATTCTAGTATAATATTACTCAATACAGTAAAGAAAACAACTCAAGTGCTCTACACTGATACAACTTAACCCAAAAATGACAAAAACTTCTTCTTATACTAAGCTGAAAATATCTGACAAAAATACCCCTGCGGAGGTTGTGCGGTCGCACAATTCTGTGTGCGGTCCGCATGTTGAGATTGACTGGCTCTGCGGTCGCATAAAAGTGGGATGCGGCCGCACTTCATCTATTTGTGCGAACAACACATTTCTGAGTGTGGCCACACGCTTGAATTGGGCTGGGACTTGGACCTTCTTCTGCGGACCGCACATTTGTGAGTACTGGCGGACTTTGGCTCCTGCAGCCGCACAATAATAGGGCGGTCTGCTCAACTACAATCATGGATCTCTGAATCTGATATTTTGCGGGCCACAAATGCATTTCTCATCCTATGGTCGCACAATAGTGTTGCGGTCTGCACACCATAAACCTCCAAAATGCATGTTTATGCAGAAAACGGTCCTTGTCCAATTTTTTACTCATTTTTGAGTAGATTTTGACTTCTTTGGCTCGTTTCCCAATATTCCTGCAGAAAACATATTTCATTAGTTCTCAGGAATATCTTTAAGCATTTTTTAGCTAAAACGCAAGTAAAAGAAATCAAATAAGTGGTCAAAATCCCTACTTATCAAGTACAACCGACCCATGTACTTAGTAAGTAACAAACTCAACCTTAGGTTAAAAGCAGTTACGAGTTAACACAAGGTCACGTCCAATACCAATATCCCACAACAGTTCATAACAGCATAATACAAGTAATAAAATAGGTATCTCATAGGTAGAAATTTCTCAGCTCGTTCACAGTCCAAGAAAATATTCATGCTTTTCAAGTATCTCAGTGAAAACCCAAAATCTTTTATCAAAAATACCAAAATTACGCGTAAGTTTGAATACTATAATTTTTCCAAATATCCTTTCCACAATAAATAAGATGTTTCATTCTCTTTCCAGATAGCAAATGTGAAATACCTCTCTATGCCCACATATCAATGTGTGTAAAAAGTCATGAATGACGTGATACCGTACAACATGATGATAAATTCATCTATATGCCAATATGTCATGTGTGCATGTCAATGCCATGTATCTCAGAGATGAATCATGTACTCACACTCTCAGAGTACTCAATCTCACAGTCTCATAATTTTCACTCATCATGCTCCACCACTCGGTACTGTATATGGCCCATACGGCCCAGGGAAGATCCATCCCAGAATATATATATCACTGACCATCAGCCACTCAGTACCGATCAAGGAAGGCCAACCCGGCCCCATGGGGAAGATCCATCTCCAGGTATATAAATACTTCAGACAAGATCCATGTCTAGGGAATATCCATCCCTCAATATTATCAATCGCGCTCACTGGGCATGTGTACAGACTCCGGAGGGATTCTTACAACCCAAGCACTATCATACGCGAGATCCAAGCATAAATCAATATAACATGTTGCGGCGTGCAGCCCGATCCCATAACTGTCACTCATAATCAGGCTCTCATCCTCACTCAGCCATCAATCTCTCCAGTCTCACTCACGGGCTCACAATGTCATCAAAACTAGCCCGACAATAATGATATGAAGTACCAATAAACAACAATTGAGACTGAGATATGATATGAATGATTGAATATGACTGAGAACGAAATATCAATGAAATCAGTGAGATGACAGCAAGAAACAACCACTACGGGTCCTAAGAATATCAGCATAAATTCTAAACATGATATTTAGCATGATTGACAGCTCAATTACTTTTTCACATGGTGAAAACACAGATATCAACAAAATAGGGCCATTATAAAATGCCATGGAAACAACGGAGTCACAATTCACAAGGTGCACGACCACACGTCTGTCACCTAGCATGTGCATCACCTCAATACCAATCACATAACACGTAATTTGGGATTTCATACCCTCAACACTAAGTTTAGAAGAGTTACTTACCTCGAAAGAGACAATACCAATGTGGAGCAAGCCAAGAAATGCTCCAAAGATGTATCACGCGCATAGCGACCTCTGAACGGGGAAAAACTAGCCAAAAGTAACTCAAATACATCAAATAAAACCCAAGGGATCAATTCCAAACGATAAAGATCGAATCCTTAATAGAAACCCAAAACCGGCCAAAAATCTCACCTGGGCCCGCGCCTGGGAACCCAACAGAATCATAAAAGCTGACATCCCATTCAATTACAAGTCCAACCATGCTAGTTTCACTCAAATCCGACTCGAATTCGATGTTCAAAACTCAAAAATTCATATTAGGAAACTTTAGGCCAAAACCCCCCAATTTCTCTTTAAAATTCATCAACCAATTGCCAAACTGAAGATAGATTCGTAGAATAAGATCAAAACCAAGTGTACAATACTTACCCCAATTCTTTTGATGAAATTTTCTCCAAAAATAGCCTCAATCCGAGTCCCACATCTCAAAATAATAAAGAAAGACCAAAACCCTCGATTTATAGCTTCTGCCAGCATTTTCGCATATGCGGTTAAAATGTCGCATCTATGAACTCCACTTCTGCAGATAAAATCTCGCCTCTGCAAAGCCCATGGAGGCCGGCCCTTCCGCACCTGCGGATATTCTTCGCCTTTACGCACGCGCAGATGTGCCAACCAACTCCCGCTCCTACGCCACTCGCCGCTTCTACAGCTAATCTTACGCTTATGCGGAGGCGCAGATGCGCCCTTACTTCAGCTTTTACGATCTTCCTCATCATCTCACACCTTGCTTCTGTGACTCCCCTGTCTCTTTTGCGACCATCACACCTGCGCAAAACTAGTCGCAAGTGCGATCACACCAGAACCAACAGCCTTTTGCAATGCACTATGCAACAAAAATGATCTGAACCTCGTCCAAAACTCATCCTAGACACTCTGGACTCTGTCCAAATATACCAACAAGTCCAATAACATAACACGGACCTACTCGAGGCCTCAAATCATACATAAAAACATCAAAACGATGATTCTCACCTCAAATCTAAATCTATGAACTTTGAAGTTTCAATTTCCAAAACTCGCGCCGAAACATATCAAATCATCCCGGAATGAACCTGAACTTTGTAAACAAGTCCCAAATGACATAAAGAAGCTATTCCAATTCCCGGAACCACAATTTGAATCTGATATCCTCAAAGTCAACTACCAGTCAAACTTATGAACTTTCCAAACCTTCAAATTTCCAATTTTCGCCAATTTGTGCCAAAACTTTCTAGCAACATCCAAATGCAAATCTGGGCATATGCCCGAGTCCAAAATCACCATATAGACCTATCGAAAATATCAAAACACCATTCCAGGTTCAAATTCACAAAAAGTCAAACTTAGTCAACTCTTCCATCATAAAAACTTCAACAATAAAATCCATTCTTCCAAACTGGTTCCGAATAACCTGAAAACCAACACCGACTCTTCACATGAGTCATAATACATCATGCGGAGCTACTCATGCCCGTAAACTATCAAACGAAGTGCAAATGCTAAAAACGACCGGCCGGATCGTTACATAAATTTAGATGCCCACTTGCTGATTTTCATGATTTTACCGCCACCAAGAATTATAAAATTTCTGATTATCACATTGAGGTGGTACTTTATGTTATCGAAATCTATGAAAACATGATGCATATCATAAGACCCAATTTTGATACATCGTTTAGCTGGAATAATTTGGCAAATTCACTTCTGATGATGTCTATAGAAGGACGAATGTGTGTGAATTAACCAATAATTGTCCACTTGCATGTCTGGGCGAGCATATTATTCTCTTCTCTGGTGAAAGTGACCACTAGCATTCCATTTACTATCTCGAAATGTATTTATGTCATTAGGTTGGGAAGATTCTCCTTCTCCATAATTGTGGACCCGAATTAGAGCTATCTGCTGGGATCTATTAATAGGGAGCGCTGGATTTGTTGTGGGGGTTGTTGTTGGAAGCAATTGTGGATGAAATTTCTAAGTGGATAGTAAGGGTGGGAATTAATTAATTGGTACGGGATAGAGTGGTGGTGGGTCGGGGGATCGCTATGTCCACCGTGAGTAGCATTCGGTCAGAGATCTTTAACGCTGCCAAGAGTAGGTAACAGTAATATTTTGTTTAGAGAGAGAAATTTCCTATCACGACCCAAAATTATTAAAGATCGTGATAGCGTCTAACATTGTTGTCATACAAGCCAACAATTAAATGATTAACTTCGTTACTCATTTTAGTATTTTTGAAATCACAATTTCCTTCAATTAAATAGTAAGATATAAAATTCACAAAGTATATGTCAATGTATTTACACTACAATATTGAACAACTCATAAGCACTCCCAAAACTCGGTGTCACGAGTGCATGAGCATCAACTAAGAAATATAGTAAAATACCACATATGTCCGGGATAGAATTAGACAGGAGAGTGTACATAACTCGGATGGACACTTCGTGTGCTGCGGACTCGTAGCATGGGATGCAACTCACCTAAGTCCACACAATAACCGCGCCTCTGCTCCCACAAGGCCACTAGACATATATGTACCTGCATAAAAATGTGCAGCAAGTATAGTATGAGTATTTAAATCAACGTGAACCCAGTAAGCATCCAGTCTAACCTCGAGGAAGTAGTGACGAGGGGTCGACTTCGACACTTACTATGAGCTAACCATAAAATATCGATATTATAATTAAGCATAGGTTATGTAGAAAGAATTGAAAACTCAAGAACAACAAAATAAATAAACAATTCTTCTACTAATAGGAATTGCCAAAAAAGTTTTCGTCACTTAACAATTTATATTTCAAGCCAATGAAGTAATATCAGTTATTATTAGTTCCAATATAAAATATTTAAATTGTGCACTGTCGAGGGTCGAACGGCACGATCCATAGATGCATCTATCTGCTACCGAGGCATTCGGCCCGCTCCACAAGAAGAGAAAATACATTAAAACAACTAATTCAAGATTTAATAAGAGGCAAATATTCAAAGAATTACCAATTCTCATTAACGGTCAAGTAACTGATGCTTATCCTGTTACGATTCCTTCGCCAAGTTTCAATGTGATTTAAGAAATTAAATTAACAAGTAGGGTGCAAACATTGCAAGTATAACATTATTTGGGTCCTAGACTACCCGGACATAAGCACAATTAATAGCTATGTACTGACTCTCGTCACCTCGTGCATACGTAGCCCCCACAAATAGAGGCACATACTAAATCAATTCACCTATGGGGTTAATTCCCTCTTACAAGGTTAGAAAAGAAACTTACCTCGCTCCAAAGTTCCATAACCGGCTCTGATGCCACTCTAACATCTCAAACCAAAGCTTGACGGTCCAAAACTATGCAACCAATGTGCAAACCAAATGAAAATGTGTTCTAATACCCATAATTAATCTATTTAAATAATTTTCAACCCCGCTCGAAAAGTCGCTAAAGTCAACCCTCGGGCCCACGTGCCCGGATTCCAAATATTTTCAAAGATGAACATAACCCATAGCCCCACGAACTCAAATATATAATTTATTCTAAATTCCATACCCAAATTCGTGGTCAAAATCCAAAAAATACCAATTTCTAAATCTTTCTTCAAAATTCTAAATTTCTACAAATTTTCATGTCTAAATCCATATATAAACCTTGTATTTAACTCACAACTAGAAGAAATCACTTACCTCATGATTGAAGATGAAAATGATGCTCCAAAATCTCTCCTAGGTCGGCTCCCATGGAGGAAATGAGATGAAAATGGCCAAAACATGTTTTTCTATAACTTATACACTACACAGGCGACCCTTCTTTGCGATCGCGGGAATACCTTCGCGATCGCGAAGGATAAAATGCTGCTTCTCAGAATTTCCTCTACGTGTTTGTGACCAAACAGCCGCGTTCGCGAAGTCTTCAGTACCCACTGCTACGGGTAAGCCTCGCGTTCGCGTAGGCTAAACGACTCCAGGTCCCCAGCCCCCAATCCTTCTACGCGTTCGCGACCCCCTGTCGCGTTTGCGAAGGGTAACCCAGTGCCTTCTCCGCGTTCGTGACCTCCTTATCGCGTTCGTGATGAAAATTTCCCTCTCCAACTCCAGTTCCTTTTCGTGATCGCATCCTTTCAACCCCGATCGAGATGCTTACCAGATACACCAGAAACCAGCAGCATCAAAACACCCAAACTTGGTCCGAAACACCCCCGAATCACACTTGATGATCCGGGACCCTGTCCAATCACACCAACCAACCCTAATACATAACACAATCCTACTTGAGGCCTCAAATCACATCGAATAATGCTAAAACCATGAATCGCACCCCAATTCAAACTTAGTGAATTTTAGAACTTCAAACTTCTACATTCGACGCCGAAACCTATCAAATTAAGTCTGATTGACCTCAAATTTTGCACACAAGTAATAATTTACATTATAGACCTACTCCCACTTCTGGAATCAGAATCCGACCCTGATATCAAAAATTCCACTCTCGGTCAAACTTCCCAAAAACCTTCAAATTTCCAACTTTCGCCAAATGACCCCGAAACGATCTACAAACCTCCAAATCCACATTTGGACGCGCTCCTAAGAACAGAATCACCATGTGAAGCTATTCCCAGGCTCGGAATCCCAAACGGACATTGATAATATTGAAATACCTTTCAACCCAAATTCATGAAATTCTTCCAAAAAGCCAACATTCTACAATCAGACATACGCCCAAGTTCAAAATCAACATACGAACCTGTTGGAACTTTTAAATATTGATTCCGAGGCTGTTTGCTCAGATTTAAACCTTATAAATTTTTCCAATTTAAATCTTCGGTAATGAGAATTTTCTTCCCAAATCAACTCCGAACTTTTCAAAATTCAATTCCGGCCACGCGTACAGGTCATAATGCCTGAAGTGAAGCTACATATGACCTCAAATCTCTGAATGACGCACTAGAGATCAATACGACCGATCAGGTCGTTACATTTCCAATCCCCATTTATGTTCTCTTCATTAACATACTACATCATACTTTTGTTTTAGGGGTATAGTTTCACTAACCTGATTCGTACCTATTTTCTTGTTGACATATTTAAATTCTGATTTTAAAAATAATAATAGAAAGTCTAAACAATTAAATCCAATTGTGATATTTACTAACTTGTTGATTGATATAAAAAATCAATCTATGAGAGAGTTTAACTAGTCCAATTTAAATGGAGATTAAACGCCCGTCTGAATAGAATCCGCTAAATGTAGAAAATATACCAAGATTTTTCCTCTATGATTTTCCTGGAGAATTTTCAGTTTGGTCTTTTGACTGCTTAAATTATATGGTTATAGAACATACTATTTTCTCGAGAAGAAGTTTTAAGAATACCTCTTCCAAACTTAAATTGGTCAAGTCACCTCCTATTTGTTTTCTCAATTTCTTTTAAGCTGAAAAATGGCTAAATAAGTGGGTTAAGGTGGATGGGGCCTTTTAATATTTTCAAAACTTGTGCGTCATCTAGAAGGTTTAAAGAATAAGCTTTCTTTCTTATTTTTTCGCCAATTTCTCTTTCATCTCTCTACTCTCTCCCACTCAACCGTAGTAGTTTCCGGCAGGAAGGTACAGGAATCAAGCTTCAATTTTGGGTGGAATCATTTCTATAGACCTAACAAACACTCTATTATTGCTCAGAACGTGTCAAATTTGGTAAATCCTAAATTCTTTATTATTTGTTTCTTACATTTGTGATTTTGGATTTTTTAGAGTGATTTGTTTATGTGCATGTTCAAGATCGATTGGGTTGTGTATAACCATATCTTATATGGCGTGGTGATTATATTTTCTTCTTGGAGTGCCATGTGCTATGTATTTTAACATATCTTCGGACTGGAGACCCAATGTATATTGATAAACCTATGGTCGATTGTCTTCTAGTCATAGATGTAAGCTGGAATAAGGGCTTATTTTTCTTATTCCGATCAAAAGTTTCAAATTATTAAATGTGACATTGCATATTTGCATGTAGGCTAAGAATCATATTCTTTTGGCAAAGAAGGAAATTGCACAGCCTTCAAAGCATCCAAACAGGAAATGAAATGTAGAAGCACAAGAAGCATCGCCAAGAAAAGAAAATGCTGACCCTTCAAAAACTGCTACCAGGAAATGAAATTTAGATACTTCTAAAGCTTCCCCTAGTAAAATTAATGCCGAAATTTCTAAGCATGATAAGAGGAAAAATAACAAAGAGCCATCAAAGTCTACCAATAACAGAAAAGAACAAGATCAAGGTCTAGATTAGTTGACGAGGACATACTTGTTAGTAAAAAAATTGTTTCAAGGAGCTTAACATTAGAGGTTGTTGATGCGGAGAAGGAAGAAGACTTGGACATAAAATCACCACAAACTCAATGGAAGACCAGGTTTCTCAAAAAATAATTATCGAAGAATAAAAGGATAGCGATGATGAAGCTTTAGGTGGGAAGGATGATGAAAATGGTGATAATGTTGCTCCGGAAGTTGATAAAAATGTTGAAGATGATGAAGATTTAGCAGAAGAAGATGATGATAATGAAGAATATGAACAACTTGAAGATGATGAAGATGTCTTGGAAGTGAAACACATGCGATAGTTGAAGATGACCAGGATGCTCTGTCAACTCCTGTGTTTGTAAGGGTGATCGACGCATCTAAATACAAATTTAGGACTTCTTTAAGAAAGCATAGGCGTTTCCCGGCCAAGATTAGTGTGAGTTCTAGGATCAATTTATTCCATGAGTTCAAGGATAAACTTTAAATAGTCAAATTGATGGAAAAATATAATAGTGGTTGTTTTGGACAGTTTGCAAACTTTCAGAGCACTAGACACAGTTCAATGGACAGCTTGCCCATTCCTTGCTAATTCGCCAAATTTATAACGTGAAGAAATGCGAGTTATAGTTATTGGTTAGATACAATCCTGTTCACTTTGGATTGAAGGAATTTTCTATGATGACTCAATTGAACTAGGGTGCCAAATCCAGTAAAGAAGAAATGAAGAAAGTGGTGGACGATGGCGAAGTATTTTGCGACAAAGTTTGCCAGTCTAGCAGGAAGAGGGGTAAAAGCAGAGATGCTTTTAAAACAGTTGAAGTCCAAGAGGTTTGACATATAATAGATGATTAAAACTTCATTGGTGTGTTTTGTCCATTTAGTCTTACTTGCAAGGGATAAAATAGCGCGTGTCGATAAGAAGCGAATTTGTATGGCTGACAATTTGAAAGTTTTCATGAAATATCCATTGGGAAAGGAGTATTTTGAGGTTACAAGTGAGTACTTGATGGAAATGTTTCCAATTACAATCATATGTGAAAAAGAGTGAGGAAAACAAAATATCTAGTAAAAATTCAAAATCGGCTAATTATGCCATGTACGGCTTCCCATGGGCATTCATGGTAAGTATTAAAAAAACCTTCTCAAAATTTATTTTCAATTGAGTACTATTATTTTATTTCTTGCAGACAACAATTAATAATTTTTGGTTCATGAAAAAGCGTAGGCATGGGCGTGCGAAGCAATTTCTCTATTTGGTCGTAGTGCTAAGAAATCAAATGTCGTATTGATGTCGCTACCAAGGATGTTGAGATGGCACATCAAAAAAGTGATATCTGATCTTGATTGGGATCCCTTAAAGCATAGATTTTATAACCCTGGTGTGGTAAGATAGTGAGTGAAATAACCCTTCATTAGTAAATTAGACTCAAACAAAGTAAGAGATTATCATAGATCTCGTGCCTATTTTTTTGTATTGCTTGTCTATTAACTTCTATCTATGCTTTATTTCAATAGGTGCACCCTTAAGTTGTTCCTACCCTATGTGGGATGGATATGGACTACATGAAGAATTTGGTACCATACAATAATGAGGTAGCGGATCCTATAATCGACCAGCTAGCAGTTGATTTGGAATGGATGACTGCCATTAAAAATGAACCTGGTGCAGTGAGCTTAGAGACTAATGATGAAGTTGACTTTGCTGATGATGATCCTTTGGGCGGGAATATTCCTAGTTCACCACTAGTTGTTGTTTTTTCTGATGTTGGTAGAAGAGGACCGTGCAGGATGTGCAATGCTTAGCCAAGTGATATAGATATGCGCGAAAAGTTGAAGGTTGAGAATGACAACTTGGATAAAATGTTGAAGATCCTTGGGGAGATACAAAATCAGAATGAGAGACCTTCTATTTGAGGAGTTGAAGGGAAGATTGGTGACTGCACCAATTATCATTGCCCCGGATTGGGCGCATCCACTTGAGTTGATGTGCGATGCGAGTGACATAGCAATATGAGCTATTCTTGGGAAAGGGGAGATAACATTTTTGACTCCATTTATTAAGTGAGCATAACTCTGAATCCAGCCTAGATGAACTACATTGTTACTAAAAAAGAGTTACTTGTAGTGGTCTGGGCGTTTGACAAGTTCAGATCTTATCTAGTGGGAACCAAAGTCATCGTCGACGTCGATCACTCAGCTATAAGATATTTGTTTGAAAAGCGAGACGCCAAGCCAAGGCTAATTCGATGGGTCCTCCTCTTGTAAGAATTTGAATTGGATATCCGAGATCGAAAAGGAACATAGAAACAAGTGGTTGATCACTTTTCCAGATTAGAAAATCAGAACTATGTAGCTGGGGGGTGGTTGATCAAAGAAAAAATTTCGGATGAGCAGTTATTGTCAATCACCTCGAGTGAAGCCCCGTGGTATGCTGAGTACGTGAAGTTTATTGTAAGTGGGGTGACACCACTAGGATTGACACCCGATAATAGAAGAAGATTTCTAGATGATGTGAGGTTCTACATATGGGATGAGCCATTCTTCTATAAGCAGTGCGCATATCAGCTGGTATGAAGGTGTGTCCCTAAGTAAGAGATGAACTCAATATTGCATGATTGTCATGCTTCTCCATACGGAGGTCATCGCGGTGGGGATAGAACCGCCCAAAAAGTGCTAAAATCGGGTTTCTACTGGCCAAAATTGTTTAAGGATGCACACGCCTTTTGTTAAAAAGTGTGACAGGTTCCAAATAACCGAAACGATCACGAAGAAGCACGAGATGCATTTTCCAAATATTCTGGTAGTAGCGCTTTTTTATGTTTGGGAGATTGATTTCATGGGACCGTTCCCATACTCTAATGGTCACAGGTACATCCTGGTGGTGGTCGACTATGTGTCTAAGTGGGTGGAGGCCATTGCTCTTCCTACTACTGACGCAAAGGTAGTGGTAAACTTTGTAAAGAAGCACATCTTCACACGCTTTGGGACTCCAAGGGTGATGATAAATGACGGAGGAACTCACTTCTGTAACAAGTTGTTGAATAATGTTCTAGCAAAGTATGGAGTTAAGCACAAGGTTGCCACCTCCTATCACCCCCAAACGAGTGGTCAAGTGGAAGTATCAAATAGAGAGGTGAATCAGATTCTGGAGAAAATGGTAAGTGGAAATAGGAAGGACTAGGCCGGAAAGCTTGATGATGCATTATGGGTATATCGAACTGCATACAAGACCCCCATAGGTACTTCTCCATGTAAGTTAGTTTATGGGAAGGCGTGCCACTTGTCCATCAAGCTTGAACACAAAGCATATTGGGCGAATAAAAATCTAAATATGGATATGGACTTAGCTGGCGAGAAAAGGTTGTTACAACTCAACAAGCTTGATGAGTTTCGATTCGCGACAAAAATTCCAAATTGTATAAAGAAAATATCAAAAGGCGGCATGCCAAGAACATCCATCATCGCAAGTTTGAGCCAGGTCAAGAAGTGCTCTTGTTTAATTCGAGGTTGAAGATTTTCCCCAGAAAGATTAAGTCTCGATGGGTAGGTCCTTTCATTGGTAAGTATGAGGCCTCATGGAGCGGTGGAATTGTGTGATACGAGCTCAAGTGGTGCCTTCTTGGTAAATGGATAGAGAGCAAAACATTATTGGGATGTTGACATTTCACATCACAAGACCTCGGTGGGCTTGGCCGATGCTTGAAAACGTGTTGAGTCGTGCCTCGACGTTAAATTAGGCCCTTGTTGGGAGACAACCCACTTTTTAATGCTTTCGTAGCTTAATTTTTTTGTTTTCTTTTAGTCAGAGTAGACTAGTTTTGTTTTCTTTGTAGTTATAGAAATCATAGGAGGGAATGGTGTGGGGTGTGTATAATGTATGTATTAAATGCTCGGGTTAAGGGTTGTTTTTATTAAAAAAAAAAACATTAATAGCGAACGAGCACCCAGGCCAGTGCCCCACGCTGCCTGGGGTGAACTTTTCAGAAACATCACAACCCCCAGCGCCCAAGCCCAGCATGTGGCGCTGGGCTGGGGAGCCAGGTGAGGTGAATTTTTTTTTTAATTTTTTTTTCTTTTTTTGTATAATATTTCTTGTTAATTCGACCTATATAACCTGACCCAAATACCCATATACACACACATAATCACCAATACCCAATTAGCCAAACTATTCTCCCAACCAAATTAAATTAACTCTAACCTAAAACCCCACCCCCTCTCTCTCAAACAAATTCCAAAACACTTGCTTCTCTTCTCTCTTTTGCCCTCTTTGTCTCTCACGTTCTCATCGCTCTCACAACTTTGTTGTTCACTTTCTTCTCAATACTAAAAGGTATGTTCCTCATCCCCTTCTTCTCTTGTATATTGTGAAATTTTTATGTATTGTCATGCCCTCCATTCTCAAAAGACCCCCAATCCCCTAGGTCTCTTTGACATGTTTTGCCCTAGGTCTCTTTGACATGTTTTTTTGTTGTGGTGGGTGGCCCTATTGTGCACAAAATTAGGTGCCAATATCGGTTGTGAAGTTGTATTTGAGGTAGTAAACTACAATTCCATCTACTTCGTGTAAATTTGGGAGGGCCACCTTGCTCCACCATTGTTGAAATAAGAGAAGCAAAATTGACGCCCACAAGGTGTTTGCTAAAATGCCTAAAAGAGTAATTTGAACACCGGTGATTTCTGAGTAGCCAAGTGTCGTTGTATATGATGTTGGGAGAAGTGTGGGATTTTCTGGGGTGTCGTATCTTGTTGTAAACTATTGTAAGTAGTAGTTAGTGTTCCACTGTAGTAATGCAAATTCTAGCATTTCTTGTTTGCACTACAGTTAAGTTATGGCCATGTTCGACTACTTGAATTGTGGCATGGGGAAGTCTTGAGTACCTATCGCCTTGTCGTGACACATTGATGTACGTTACACCACTACTATGAGTAGATTATACATAGCCTTCTATTTTAAGTGTGGGGTCATCTTTGCCTCTCACGATGACCTTGGATGAATTTGTTGATTCATTCTCACATTTATGTTTGTCGTATGTAGGTTGCTATGGCTAGTCGCAGGGCCTCCAAAGGAAAAGGGGTGGGCAAGTCGCCGAAGGATCACAACAGGCACCTTTACCACTAAGGCTTCATTTGAAATTAATAAGTGATGCTGTTATCGCATGGCATAGGGACTTCGTGCCATATGGACGGTATGTCTCCAAAATGGGGATCAATGTGAAGGCCTTAGAAAAGAACTTCCCGAACGTGCTTGGCCGGTGGCAAGCACTGAACATGGAAAAATTCCTTGAATGCCCCGGCTATGAAAATTTGAGCATGGTGCGAGAACTATATGCTAACTGGAATACGGACTTCTGAGGAAAGGATATACCACTGACTAGGCGGGCCTTATGTGAATATTTAGGGGTTGAAGACTGTGACCCGCGGAGGCTAACAAAAGTATTCAAATGCCCAGGCTACATCGCGATACGTCACACTCTTTGTGGTGTTGACTTGATTGCCAAGTGGAACAGATCTAAATGCGATATCCATCTAGAGATGGTTCGCCCTAATTTCAACAAGACCGCCAAAGTGTGGCAAAACTTTGTGCAGGTTAGATTAATTCCCGTTGAGCATAACAGAGAATGCACTCGAGATCGAGTGTGTGTGATCTACTTTCTGATGACCGGGCGACCTATAAATGTGGGTGAGCTCATGCTTGGAAAGATGGCTAACACCCGCTTGGGGGAAATGATCAAAAGGTTCTTCTTTGGAAATATCCTGACACAGTACATTTTATCCTATGGGGTATCGGAGTACCCTAGCCATGATGAGGTAGTGGAGGTACCAAAGGCATTTCTAGACATTACATCCTTGTTGGAGTCCACATCAAAGCTAAGCCAGGCTGCGAGAATGAGAGGGATGAAAACTTCAACACGTATCTTTATAATTCCCTCAATGTGATAATCCACATGTTAGGAGTCTCGAATGAGGAGCGCATGCATTTGCACAATGATCTCTCCAGTTCTTCCAGGGAGATGTTGGGCATAGCACCAGGCAGTCCACCCATCTGAGGACAAGAACACATATAATGGATCTGATGATGAGGATGATATGGGTGATGAAGTTAAGTGGCCCATGGATTTGATTCCCCTAGGAGCGGACGATGATGATGATCCCAGAGCCGCAGCTGGTGGGCATCCTGAGGAGGCAGACTCCAATTAGCAGGTTGTTCTTTCTTTCCACCTTACTTTGTTTTGAATTTGTTATGCATCAGGGACTAAGCATTTTTAAATGTGGGGTGAGGGAATACTTCCTGACTTGTATTTGTATAAAAAAAAAATTAGTGTGTTGTTGTTTTATTAGCTTAGTTTAGAACTCACATAGTCTAATTAGCTAGTAATTGAAAAAAAGAACTTGGATTTGTCCCGACGATGGATCTGTTGGACAATTTTCTTGAGGGATTAAAGTCCGGTTAAAAATACCAAAAAGATTTTATTTAGTTCTTTTTAGGATAGTTAGGTAGTATCCCTTGGTTTTTCTTTGGACGCCGGTTCTTTTACAAGGGTGTAGCTTGAACCAGATGTGTTTTTGATTTTCTTATTATATTTTTTGGAGTAGGATAGGGAGAAACCGAGGTGCTCTGAGGTACCTGTTGACATGTTTGGTGTTGGCACGTTAAGTTATGGCATGCGCTCTGTCTTCCTGAATATTTGATTTGAATTGTAATGCCCAAGTAAAGTAAGTAGCCTACTCTTTGACGTCTTGTTCTCAGTTGGTTGATTTGTATGCCACCTAGTGCATCATTGCTTAAAAATTCTCAACTCACTGTCCTTGCTTGACTTAAGAGTCGAACAAAACTGTCTTGATTGAGTCAAGTGCAATGTGTGTGTAAAGTTGGTGATATTCTGCCCTATCTTGTGTAGTTTAGAACTTTCCCCATGTGTTAATCGAAGCAAAATCGTTAAGTTGTGCTAGTATAGGAGATGATGTAGGCGTGTCTTGCTTGACCATAGAAGTGCTTGTCACTCACAAATAAAAAATTTCCATTACTAGTCCCTTGGAGCCTGTAGACCTTTTCTTTGGCACCCATACTACAAATTGTATTCCTATTTTGTTTTTAATTTGAGCTTGCTGAACCTTTACCTCCTAAGGCACTTAGTTTCTAAAGTGAGAGATCAGGAGCAGCTTTCGAGTGGAACCATGGAAGAGCCTTTAAGGTGCATTAAAATTGTGAAAGAAAAAAAAAGGTCACTAGCCGATGAACATTGATGTATGGAGTGTATAGAGAAAAGAAAGGAAAAAAGGCACAAAGAGAAAAAATTGCAAGAAAAAAAAGTAGTTCAAATAATGTAAAAAAACACACAACTCCTAATCCTTTGAATTGATAGTGGGAATATAGAGGTGCTTAATTTAAAAGAGGGTTATGTTATATATGGTGTATGACGAGTGAATTGGTTGAAAAGAAGATGCGCTCGATTTGCGAGTGTAGTGTATTAAAGTACTTAGGGGGGTTAGTCACTATTCCTAAATGTATCCTACTCGTCCCTTAGACTACATTACAACCTTAAAGTCCTAATTGATCCTAGATTAGGATAGCTTAGATTAGTATAGATATACACTACGGGCAAGCTTATTGTATGACCACGGGAAGCACACGAATTCTTTGTGAGAGTGAGTGAATTTTGTTCAATTGTGTGATGTTCTCAATTTATGTTTAATGGAATATTTGTACGTATGGGCTACTTTTGTATTCACTCTTTTTCTTATGGTGACGGAACTCGGTCTCATGACGGATTGGTGATGTTGTACACAATTTTGTTAGGTGAGTGCGTGAGTTGATGATGCTTAGTCGTAACGAGTCATCTCTTGAGGTAGGGTGGTTGTGGAGAGGCTGCTTGAGTTGGTTTAATAGAATTGTGTATACATGGGCTAGTTTAAAATAGGAAGAAGGTGAATTTCGTGTGTTCATGCTTAAGTGTCGGTATCGTCAATAGTCAAAAGGTAGAGTGTTTGATTTGATTAATTGTGAAGTGCTCTTTCATAGGGATAGGTCCATTGCTCGAGGACGAGAAAGAGTCTAAGTGTGGGGTGTTGATATTCGGCTTAATGTATGCATATTTTGATGTATATTGCCTCGCATTATGCTCATGTATCGTAGATTTCGGATGTATAATATAATAATTTGTGATATTTTGTGGTATTTTTATGTGTAGGAATCATTCGGATGCGATTTGGGATGAAAGTGCGTGAATTGGAGCGAAAATAGGAAGAAAAAGCAAAATTTCACATTTGAAAGCCACAGGCAGCGCCTGTGGTACACAAAACAGAAAGTTGATAAGTTGAGCGCCAGGGACAGCGCGTTGATAAGTTGAGCTCCAGGGACAGCGCCCCACGCTGCCCTGGATGCTCAAAATGCGAACATGTCCTATTTCAACCGAGACTTGGTTATTTCGACCCCAAGATTCCCCCAACTCATATAAAAGCCAACCTAAACCTATTTTGAGGAGAAAGGCGTGAATTTGAGAGAGGAACAAAAGTACAAAACACTCGGGAGCACGAATTTGTAACGACTCGGTCGGTTGTTTCGGGAGTTGTAGCCATGATCCCCCATTTTCTGCCCCTTTTGTGTCCTACAATTGTTATATGACTTAACGGGTTAGTTGGTTTGGGTTCGGAGTGAATTCAGAGTGAATTGAGATACTTAGTCTCTTAATTGAAAGCTTAAGTTGGAAAAAAGTTGATCGGATGTCGACTTATGTGTAAACACCTCGGATTTGAATTTTGATAGTTTCGTTAGCTCCGTTAGGTGATTTTGGACTTAGTAGAGCATCCGGAATGTGATTTGGAGGTTTGTAGTAGAATTAGGCTTGAAATGGCGAAAGTTGGAATTTTGAAAAGTTTGATCGGGAGTGGACTTTTTGATATCGGGGTAGGATTGGATTTATGGAAGTTGGAGTAGGTTCGTGGTGTCATTTATGACTTGTCTACAAAATTTGATGTCAATCAGACGTGGTTTGATAGGTTTCGGCGCCGTTTGTGGAATTTGGAAATTTCAAAGTTCATTAGGCTTGAATCCGTGTGTAATTCGTGTTTTTGATGTTGTTTGAGGTGCTTTGAGGGTTTGACTAAGTTTCTATCATGATTTAGGGCTTGTTGGTATGTTTGGTTGAGGTCCTTGGGGCCTCGGGTTGATTTCAGGTGATTAACGAACTTGGTTTTGAGTTGGTGAAGCAGCTGACGTGGTGCTACTACTGGTGTAACCTCACCTACAGAGTGGGCGCAAGTGCGAGCCTGCAGAAGCGGGACAAGAGCCGAATAAGCGTCCAAGGGAGAGTTGAGCAGAGGATGCTGGTGCGAATATTTTCCCACACCTGCGATGGTCGCAGAAGCGAGCAGAAGGGCGCAGATGCAGGTTAAATCCGCAGGTGCGATGCAGTTTCTGCACCTGCGATGTGCGTAGATGCGGTACAGCGCTCGCAAAAGCGGAGTCAACTAGTTAAGTGGATTCCGTATATGCGGAGTTTTAGCTGCAGAAGCAGTTCCGTAGGTGCGGATGAGTGGGCGCAGGTGCGAAAGGCCTGGGCAGAATTTTTAAAGGCAAGGGTTCGCGATTTTAGTCTCATTTCAACATTTTGAAATCGGACTTAGGCGATTTTGGAGAGAATTTTCGAGGGGATTATTGAGGTAAGCTTCTTGTACTCATTTTTTATCAATAATCTTGTTTCCCCATTGTTTTCCCACCTAGATTGCGTGGTGTTGAGGTGAAATTTGCGGGTTTGAGGCTAGGGATTTGGGGAATGAATTTTGAGGATTTGAATGACCATTTGGTGTCAGATTTTAATAAATTTGGTATGGTTAGACTTATGAGAGAATGGACTTTCGGATTTTGTGACTTTTTTCAGATTTCGAGATATGGGCCCGGGGGCCGATTTGAGTCGATTTTGATTTTTGGCTATAATTTAGTATTTTTCTTGTGGAAAATATCCCTTTAGCCTATATTAAGTGTATTATACTTCTTATGGCTAGATTCGGGATGTTCGGAGACCGATTTGAGAGGCAAAGGCATTTTGGAGTAGAGTTTTGCCCGAATTGAGGTAAGTAACACTTTCAAACTTGGTTCTGAGGGTTTAAAACCTCGAGTTATGTGTTATGTAATTGGTACTGAGGTGACGCACATTCCAAGTGACGGGCGTGCGGGCGTGCACCATGAAAATTGTGACCTGGTCGATTCAACGGTAATGTAAAGTGGTGCTATTTGGTTGATATCCGTGTTTTCATCATGTGATAAAGTAATTGAGCTGTCAATCATGCTAGATATCATGTTTAGGATTTATGCTGGCGCTGTTAGGACCCATAGTGGTCGTTTCTTGCTGTCATCTTAGTGATTTCACTGATATTTCGTACTCAGTCATATTCATGCATTTCATATCATATCAGTCTCTGTTGTTATTTTTTGATACATCATATCATTATTTTTGGGCTAGTTTCATGACATTGTGAGCCAATGAGTGAGATTGGAGAGAGTGATGATTGATTTCGGACAAGAGCCTGATTATGAGTGACACTTATGGGATCGAGCTGCATGCCATAGCGGTTATATTGATTTATGATAGCGCTTGGGATGAAAGAGCCAATCCGTAGTATGTACACACTCCCAGTGAGCGGTTGATATTATTGAGGGATGGATCTTCTCTGTACATGGATCTTGTCCAAATCATTTGATACCTGGAGATGGATCTTCTCCACGGGCCGAATTGGCCTTCCTCGGTACTGGGTGACCGATGGTCTGTGATGTATATATTCTGGGATGGATCTTCCCTGGACCGTATGGGTCCTATACAGTACCGAGTGGTTGAGTATTTGAGAGTGTGAGCACATGAGGCTGTCAGCATGGTGCATCACATACAGTATGTGCATTGGCATGAAGAAGTAGAAGAGTCATATCCTTTACATTGTTCAGATTTGATCTATTTTACTGTGTTGAACTATCTATTTAACTTGAAAGCATGCCTATATTTCTGCACTATAATTTCTATTTTAACTTTACCGGTTAAGTTCGTCAATACCATTCAGTTCAAAGGTTGGAATTGTTACTTACTAAGTTGGTTGTACTCATGTTACACCATGCACCTCGTGTGCAGATCCAGGTGCTTCGAGTCACGACGGCTATTGATCGAGGAGTCAGTATTTGGAGACTATCGAGATAGCTGCATGGCGTTTGCAGGCCTTGACTCTCTTTCTTTATCTCTATTTGCACTTCAGTTTTATTCCCTAGAATTGTATTAGACTATATTCCGGTATAGATGCTCATGTACTTTGTGAAACCCCGATTTTGGGATAGATTGTATCGTATTTCGGATTATTTCTGTTTCAAAAAGGGATTTTCTTCAATATTAATTGCTTACGTCTTTATTTTCAAACTTTTTACTGTATTGAGTTGTTGAGTAGTGTCTTTCCAAGTTCCACGATAGGTGTCATCATGATGGTTGGTTTTTGGGTCGTGACAGGATTTGATCAATTCTTCCATTCTTCTTCTAGTATTCATTGATTTTATGTTTGAAAATATTTTTTTATGATTGTATGAATATGAATCGCAAAAACCCTATTTTTCTGAGTCATGGGTGCTACATGAATGTTGGCATTTGAAGTTTAACTTGACGAGTTAAATATTATCATATTGGGTTGTTTATTTAATTATGTTCTATCATGAACCCAAAACTAAACTTGTCGTGATGGCGCCTATCGTGGTATTAGGCAAGCCGACACATTTCCAAGACACATCGATATTTCATTTTAAAAGATAAGTCAAAGCTTTTCATAATAAAATCTTCATAAAAGAATTCAAATCAAAGTATAAATGCGGAAAAGATACCCGACATCGGGGTGTCACTAAGTCATGAGCATCTAAACCAGACTAGAATCAGAGTTTACAATGTTCCACTAACAAAAAGCTAGAAAAAAAAAAGGTATAATAGAGGAGAATTAAGGGTTGTGGACGCCGGCAACTACCTCGTATGTCTCCGACAACCACAGGTGCACTGACTCGATGATCTCTGCAAATGGTCTCACCTGAATCTGCACACAAGGTGCATGGAGTAACGTCAGTACTTCCAACTCAGTAAGTAATAGAATAAAATAAGGAACTGAGTAACAAGCCGAGCTACACACAATACAGTTCTTTCCAGAAATCTCAATAAAGAAAATTAGGCATGCCTTCAAATCGGTGTATTAAAGTCAAAGCATTTCGAGATCAAGTGAAACAGTATAAGTACTCCAAATTATCACAACAGCAACGACTAGCAACAAAGTGCAACAATAATTATAAGCAATTACAGCCTCACAGGGATACTGGCACTCATCTATCTCGACAACTCAATCACTCGGCTCTCAGCCTCATTACTCACAATCAAGGTATATGCGCTCCTTGGGGGTGTTCAGACTCCGGAGGGGCTCATACAGCCCCATGCGCTATATTGTTGCGGCATGCAGCCCGACCCAATATTGATGTAGCGTGAAACCCGATCCATATATTATTGCGGCATGCAGCCCCATCCGACAAAAATGGCCCGAAGGCTTGTTGCGGCGTGCAACCCGATCCAACACTACTGCGGCGCGCAGTTCGATCCAACATATCTCACACCGCTCTCAACCCGACACTCAGTCCCTATATCAGTCACTAGCCTCTCCAGCCTCACAATTATCATAATAACAGCCCAAACAAAGAATATAACGAGTATAAATCAAATCATGAGAGAGAGATGAGATAAAATGCATAAACAAACAGTGACTGAGCACAAGACAGCAATTTAGAAATCAGTACAACAAGCTCAAGACCACTGCGGGTCCCAATAGTATTTTCATATAACCTAAGCAGGGTTTCTAATATGTAAGACAGTCAATAACTCGAAACAAGAATGAACAGGTAATAAAAAAGGGTTATTTGACTTTACAGTTTACCAGGACGGACCAAGTCTCAATCCCACACGGTGCATGCTCACACACCCGTCACCTAACATGTGCGTTACCTCTAAATATCAACATCATATGAGTTTTCTCGGGGTTTCATACCCACAAGACCAGAGTTAAGACCATTACTTACCTGGATCCGAACAAATCCCTACTCCGCAATGCTCTTGCCTCTCTATTCGGCCTCCAAATGCTCTAACTCTAGCCATAACCAGTACAATACCATCAATATATGCTAAAGGAATAAATTCCACAAGAAAGACTCAAAATCCGAAATTGGCTCAAACCCGGCCCCCGGGCCCACGTCTCGAAATCTTACAAATGTCAAAAAACTTGAAAGCCCATTCACCTCACGAGTCTAACCATATGAAATTTATCAAAATCCGACATCATTTGGACCCTCAAATCCTCAAATTACACTCTCTAAAATCCCAAGCCCTAACCCCATATTTTCACTCCTAAATCCCACTAATTATATGAGAAAACAGTATTATAGCTCAAGAAACTTACCTCACTGAAAATCCCTTGAATCCTCTTCAAAATCACCCCAAAAGCTCCAAGGTCCGACTTGAAAATGGTGAAAATGAGCAAAAATTCGCGAAGTCTTCTATTTATAGTTTCCGCTCAGGATTTTCGCACCTGCGCTCAAATTGCGCACCTGCGGTGCCGCATTTGCGCAAAACCTCCGTATCTGAGGAAAATCACTTAAATCTCCCAGCTCCGCACCTGCGCTCCCTATCCGCTTTTGTTACCTCGCAGGTGCGGAAAAGACCTTGCACCTGCGCCACTGCCAGACTTCCTCTCTTCCGCTTCTGCGGGCTCGCATATGCATAAAACCTCCCGCACCTGCGGTATTCACTAATCCCACTCACTTCCACATCTGTGCCAAATCCCACCATCCATGCAGCTTGCACCTGCGGCCATATCCTCGCAGGTGCAATTACACCAGCAACAGGCCAACTTCAACAATTCTCCAAACTTCAAACTCGATCCGTTTACCACCGGAAACACACCCGAGTCCCTCGGGACCTCAACCAAACATTCCAAAAAGTCATATAACCCCATACGAACTTAATTGAACCTTCGAATCACTCAAAACAACATCAAAACACCAAACTACCCTCGGATTCAAGCCTAAGAACTTCTAAAATTCCAAATTCCGCAAACGATGTCGAAATCTACCAAACCACGTCCGAATAACCTCAAATTGTACACACACGTCACAAATGATACCACTAACCTACTCCAACTTCTGGAAATCCATTCCGACCCCGATATTAAATTTTCCACTGCCGACCAAAAGTGCTAAGTTTCCAACTTTCGCCAATTCAAGCCTAATTCCACTACGGACCTCTAAATCACATTCCGGACGCGCTCCTAAGTCCAAAATCACCTAACGGAGCTAATGGAACCAAAAAATCCATATTCGAGATTGTTTACACATAAGTCAACATCTGGTTGACCTTTTCCAACTTAAGCTTATAAATAAGAGACTAAGTGTCTCAATCCGCTCTGAAATCACTCCAGACCCGAACCAACTAACCCGACATAACACAATATAGCTGAATAACACAAAAAGAAGCATAAATTGGGGACATGGGGATAAAACTCTCGAAACGACCGGCCGAGTCGTTACATCCTCACCCTCTTAAACAAACATTCATCCTCGAACGGGTCTAGAAGCGTACCTACAGTCTCAAATAAGTGTGGATATCTTCTCCGCATCTATCGCTCGGTCTCCCAGGTGGCCTCCTCCATAGGCTAACCTCTCCAGTGCGTCTTTACTAATGCTATGTCCTTTGACCTCCACTTTCGAACCTACCGATCCAAAATGGCCACCGGCTCCACATCATAAGTCATATCACCCTCCAACTGAATCGTGCTGAAGTCCAAAACATGGGACGGATCGCCAACATACTTTTGGAGCATGGAAATTTGAAATACCGGATGCACACCCGACAAACTGGGTGGCAAGAAAAGCTTATAAGCCACCTCCCATATCCTCGGAAGCACCTCAAAAGGCCCAATGGACCGGGTGCTCAGCTTGCCCCTCTTCCTAAACCTCATAACACCCTTCATGGGTGATACCTTCAGCAAACCTTCTCCCCAACTATAAAAGACACATCACTGACCTTCCTGTCTGCATAGCTCTTCTGCCTAGATTGCGATGTGCGAAGCCGCTCCTAAATCAATTTCAACTTATCTAATGCATCCTGGACCAAGTCTGTACCCAAGAGCCTAGCCTCACCCGGCTCAAACTATCCTACTGGAGATCTAGACCTCCTCCCATAAAAAGCCTCGTACGGAGCCATCTGAATACTCAACTGATAAAGGTTGTTATATGCAAACTCTGCGAATGGAAGAAACTGGTCCTATGAACCCCCAAAGTCAATGACACGAGCGTGAAATATGTCCTCCAGTATCTGAATAGTGTGGTCGGACTGCTCATCCGTCTGAGGGTGAAAATTTATGCTCAACCCAACTTGAGTACCCAACTCTTGCTGCATAGCCCTCAAAAACTGCGATGTGAACTGAGTACCTCTATCTGAATTGATCGAAGCTGGGACACCATGCAGTCGAACAATCTCTCGAATATAAATCTCAGCCAACCGCTCTAAAGTATGAGTAGCACCAACTGGAATGAAGTGCACGGACTTGGTCAGGCGATACACAATAACCCAAATAGCATCAAACTTACTCGAAGTTCGTGGGATCCCAACTAGAAAGTCAATGGTGATCCGCTCCCACTTCCACTCCGGGATCTCTAATCTTGAAGCAAGCCACCCGGTCTCTGATGCTCATACTTAACCTGTTGACAGTTGAGACACCAAGCTACAAACCCAACTATATCTTTCTTCATCCGCCTCTACCAATAGTGTTGTCTCAAATCCTGGTACATCTTCGTGGCACCCATATGGATGGAATACTGACGACGTCTCACCCACACTACTATATAAGTATGAAGGCAAAGGTCATGTAGCTTTTACCCGAATGGTCGGGAATCCACAGGGAGCTTATAGATGGGAGTGAGTGTATAAGTGATCTAGAAGGGTTGAGTGTTTCTAATTGCACTTCTAAACATTGGTTGGTGTTAAACTATACTAAATGTATTCTATTATTTGTAAGCTAATTAATGACTAAATTTGTTTTGTTTTTGTTGTTGTTTTGTAATATTGATAAAGGCACTAGGGTCGTGATTGTGGCCTAGGTGGATACACAAAGGGATTCAATTCTAAGGTCGGGGAATTTGATAGAGATATAGCTATAATCAAAGCACGAAGGTGCTCACTCTACACCTCTCGGTAGTTTGAGTGATTATACCCTAATTGCCTCTCACGAGTCCAATTGGGTGCCCAATAATCAAGAAATATAGGCTTAGGTATGGTGTTACTCTCTCGAGGTTTAACCCATTAACTAGGGCTCACGTATGGTTTTACCATTTATGGGTTTAACCCCTTTGATTGGGACTACCAATCTCTTGATAATGCCCTAATTTCCTATTAGGCTAATTTCTAGACTCAAGTCTTCTTTCTCAAGAAAGACCCAAGTTATGAAAAGGTTAATCAGTGTTTGCAACCACTAATTATAACAATAAAAACCTTGAAATAGCCTAAATAGCCAACACCCATTAATTTCCCAACCTTAATTTCAAAACCCCATTATATACCCACACTAGGGTTGAGCCACAACCCTAGCTAATGGGTTTAGATACTCATAATCAAAGATGAGAACAATGATAGAGAAGAAGAATAACGCATTTAATTGATTCCTAACAATGAAACTGAAGTTTTCAATGTCAAAAATGCAAGAATAAAGCTAAAGAAATAAAAACCTTAAAATATTCACGAGCTCTCTACTCTAAAAAATAGCTGATATGTTCCAGATTTGTAATAAATTACAAAATAGTCTATTTATAGTCTGCCAAATTTTCGGACAAAAATACCCCTACAGGACCACTGCGGACCGCGAAAACACGACTGCGGTCCTCGAAAACATTAGGACCTCACTGGAACTCCACCGTGGTCCGTGAAACTTCGACCGCGGTCGCAGTGGGAACTTGCAATTCTTGGGTCTCACTAGAACTCCACCGCGGTCCGTGAAACTTCGACCGCGGTCGCGGTGGATGATAGTCAAACTTTCTGAACTCACTGGAAATGCACCGCGGTCCATGAAACCGCGACCGCGGCCGCGGTGGCTGATGGCCTTAATTTATAACTCACTGGAAATGCACTGCGGTCCGCGAAATCACGACCGTGGCCGCGGTGGCCTTGTTGTCTTGAGCAGCTTTGTTGGATTTGATCCTTGTGCCGGATTCACTCCTATTTTGAGCATATTTTAGATTGAATGCCTTCATTTCTGGTTCAATCCTGCAACAAGCACAACGTACAAGCTTTCGGGGTTATTTTGTGTAAAATTGTATCCAACATTCACGTATACCACCCGAAACACACCTGAGGCCCTCGGGACCTCAACCAAACATTCCATCAAGTCATATAACCCCATACGAACTTAATTGAACCTTCGAATCACTCAAAACAACATCAAAACACCAAATTACCCTCGGATTCAAGCCTAAGAACTTCTAAACTTCCAAATACCGCAAACGATGTTGAAACCTACCAAACCACGTCCGAATAACCTCAAATTGTACACACACGTCGCAAATGATACCACGAACCTACTCCAACTTCTGGAAATCCATTCCGACCCCGATATCAAATTTTCCACTGCCGACCAAAATTGCTAAGTTTCCAACTTTCGCCAATTCAAGCCTAATTCCACTACGGACCTCTAAATCACATTCCGGACGCGCTCCTAAGTCCAAAATCACCTAACGGAGCTAATGGAACCAAAAAATCCAAATTCGAGATTGTTTACACATAAGTCAACATCCGGTTGACCTTTTCCAAATTAAGCTTATAAATAAGAGACTACGTATCTCAATCCGCTCTGAAATCACTCTAGACCCGAACCAACTAACCCGACATAACACAATATAGCTGAATAACACAAAAAGAAGCATAAATTGGGGACATGGGGCTAAAACTCTCGAAACGACCGTACGGGTCGTTACATCCTCCCCCTCTTAAACAAACGTTCGTCCTCGAACGGGTCTAGAAGCATACCTGGAGTCTCAAATAAGTGTGGATATCTTTTCCGCATCTATCGCTCGGTCTCCCAGGTGGCCTCCTCCATAGGCTGACCTCTCCAGTGCGTCTTTACTAATGTTATGTCCTTTGACCTCCACTTTCAAACCTACCAATCCAAAATGTCCACCGGCTCCACATCATAAGTCATATCACCCTCCAACTGAACAGTGCTGAAGTCCAAAACATGGGATGGATCTCCAACATACTTTTGGAGCATGGAAATATGAAATATCGGATGCACACCCGATAAACTGGGTGGCAAGGCAAGCTTATAAGCCACCTCCCCTATCCTCGGAAGCACCTCAAAAGGACCAATGAAAGGGGGGCTCAGCTTGCCCTTCTTCCTGAACCTCATAACACCCTTCATGGGTGATACCTTCAGCAAAACCTTCTCCCCAACTATAAAAGACACATCACTGACCTTCTTGTCTGCATAGCTCTTTTGACTAGACTACGATGTGCGAAGCTGCTCCTAAATCAATTTCAACTTATCTAATGCATCCTGGACCAAGTCTGTACCCAAGAGCCTAGCCTCACCCGGCTCAAACTATCCTACTGGAGATCTAGACCTCCTCCCATATAAATCCTCGTACGGAGCCATCTAAATACTCGACTGATAAATGTTGTTATATGCAAACTCTGCAAACGATAGAAACTGGTCCTATGAACCCCCAAAGTCAATGACACGAGCGTGCAATATGTCCTCCAGTATGTGAATAGTGCGGTCGGACTGCTCGTCCGTCTGAGGGTGAAAAGTTGTGCTCAACTCAACTTGAATACCCAACTCTCGCTGCACAGCCCTCAAAAACTGCAATGTGAACTGAGTACCTCTATCTGAATTGATGGAAACTGGGACACCACGCAGGCGAACAATCTCTCGAATATAAATCTCATCCAACCGCTCTAAAGTATGAGTAGCACCAACTGGAATGAAGTGCGCGGACTTGGTCAGGCGATACACGATAACCCAAATAGCATCAAACTTACTCGAAGTCCATGGGATCCCAACTAGAAAGTCAATGGTGATCCGCTCCCACTTCCACTCCGGGATCTCTAATCTCTGAAGCAAGCCACCAGGTCTCTGATGCTCATACTTAACCTGTTGACAGTTGAGACACTAAGCTACAAACCCAACTATATCCTTCTTCATCCGCCTCCACCAATAGTGTTGTCTCAAATCCTGGTACATCTTCGTGGCACCCATATGGATGGAATATTGACGACGCCTCACCCACACTACTATATAAGTATGAAGGCAAAGGTCATGTAGCTTTTACCCGAATGGTGGGGAATCCACAGGGAGCCTATAGATAGGAGTGAGTGTATAAGTGATCTAGAAGGGTCGAGTGTTTCAAATTGCACTTCTAAACATTGGTTGGTGTTGAACTATACTAAATGTATTCTATTGTTTGTAAGCTAATTAATGACTAAATTTGTTTTGTTTTTGTTGTTGTTTTCTAATATTGATAAAGGCACTAGGGTCGTGACTGTGGCCTAGGTGAATACACAAAGGGATTCAATTCTAAGGTCGGAGAATTTGATAGAGATATAGCTATAACCAAAGAACGAAGGTGCTCACTCTACACCTCTCGGTAGTTTGAGTGATTATACCCTAATTGCCTCTCTCGAGTCCAATTGGGTGCCCAATAATCAAGAAATATAGGCTTAGGTAGGGTGTTACTCTCTCGAGGTTTAACCCGTTAACTAGGGCTCAAGTAGAGTTTTACCATTTATGGGTTTAACCCCTTTGATTGGGACTACCAATCTCTTGATAATGCCCTAATTTCCTACTAGGCTAATTTCTAGACTCAAGTCTTCTTTCTCAAGAAAGACCCAAGTCATGAAAAGGTTAATCGGTGTTTGCAACCACTAATTATAACAATAAAAACCTTGAAATAGCCTAAATAGCCAACACCCATTAATTTCCCAACCTTAATTTCAAAACCCCATTATATACCCACACTAGGGTTGAGCCACAACCCTAGCTAATAAGTTTAGCTACTCATAATCAAAAATGATAACAATGATAGAGAAGAAAAATAACCCATTTAATTGATTCCTAACAATGAAACTGAAGCTTTCAATGTTAAAAATGCAAGAATAAATCTAAAGAAATAAAAACCCTAAAATATTCACGAGCTCTCTACTCTATAAAATAGCTGATATGTTCCAGATTTGTAATAAATTACAAAATAGTCTATTTATAGTCTGCCAAATTTTCAGACAAAAATACCCCTGGAGGACCACCGTGGACCGCGAAAACATGACTGCGGTCCTCGAAAACATTAGGACCTTACTGGAACTCCACCGCGGTCCGCGAAACTTCGACCGCGGCCGCGGTGGGAACTTGCAATTCTTGAGTCTCACTGGAACTCCACCGCGGTCCGCGAAACTTCGACCGCGGTCGCGGTGGATGATAGTCAAACTTTCTGAACTCACTGGAAATGCATTGTGGTCTACGAAACCGCGACCGCGCCGCGGTGGCTGATGGCCTTAATTTATAACTCACTGGAAATGCACTGTGGTCCGCAAAATCACGACAGTGGCCGCGGTGGCCTTGTTGTCTTGAACAGCTTTGTTGGGTTTGATCCTTGTGCCGGATTCACTCTTATTTTGAGCATATTTTAGATTGAATACCTTCATTTCTGTTTCAATCCTGCAACAAGCACAACGTACAAGCTTTCGGGGTTATTTTGTGTAAAATTATATCTAAAATTCACGTATAAGGGCACAGAAAATGAGGTAAGAAACCAAGTTATCAACTCCCCCAAACTTGAACTCTTGCTTATCCTCAAGCAACACAAAATAAGCCCCACCCCTACGAGAGATTTTACAAAAAATTGGTTGTACTATTGGTGACCTCAACTAGCATCAATTGGAACTAATCATAGCCCCTAATACGAATGAATCATTGACAATGATTGAACTTTTCAAAACCATAGTTTCAAGTGTGATACAAGAGCTTCAAGGGTTGGTCCAGCTCATCAGTGAACTTCTAACTATTACCTTGGTCAGTGTGGATCCCAGACTCTTATTCCGTAACTTTCCCTAAGTATCTCACCTTTCAGAATAATGACACGCAGAACGAGGAATATGGTGAATAGCTCATCTCTCATCAAGGAAAGAGTCCCAAGTTCGGCTCAAAGTACCATAGGCTTTCCCTTTGTGTACATCACCACTAATGTAGGCTTCACTCGACCTGAGATCGTATAAGGCTTTTGTGGAATCATTATGAAGGATTTTGGTTAAGGGTAGGACGTATTTGGTTAGAGTGAGTTTTATCTTTCCTTAAGCACTTCATTTTGTTTCTCTCACATTTTCTTGACTCTTTGAGTCTTTTTATCTTTTGTAGGGTTGGAGAGACACTTTTTCATCAATTCCCTTTATTTCTTCTTTTTGTTCATTCTTTTCTTTTCATTCTTTTTCATTGCCTTTTCTCTTTTCTTTCTTTCTTTCTTTCTTTATTTTGTGCCTTGTTTTTCACTTCATCACATCCCTCGTCTCTCCCCAAAACTTATGCTTTTTGCCTAGCACCAAGGAAAGATCGGGTGCCAAGAGAGGGCAAAAGAATAGTTAAAGGCTTGTAACTTGGGTACAAAGAAAAGGCTTAAGGCTCAAAAGGGTTGACTAGGGAATATTTCTTTTGGAAGGTCCTGGAAGTGTTCAATTCTTTGTTCAAGCCAAGGAAAGCCTATAGTCACTTCTCAAGTCAAATTACAACTAGAATTTCGCCTAGACAACACTCAGGGCAAGTTCTAGACTAATGGCAAGGAACTTGGACTTGAAATTACGAATTTCTCACCACTCACAGCTAAAGGATTGTTACCGAAACTGAGTCGAGGTCCCACCACGGCCTTAGTCGTGCTTTGAGTAACAAAAATGGTCCCGAAGAACCACCCAATGATTATCGGCCAACACAAGAGTCTCAAGATTATCACTATCACCATCCTCAACACAAAGGTTTGTCTTTCACCATGGGATCAAAGGCAACTGTGTTAGCCCAAGTGAAGCTTTGCTTGAGGCACCGTTATGGAAAAACAAAACAACAAGAAAAGGAAAAATAGACTCAAACCCTTAAAAGGTTATCACACCGTCCATCCTTGGGAAGAGACACCCGGTTCACATAAGTTCCACCTTTGGAAAGAACCGTGGCGTTAACCAAAGGCTTATTGCTCATGAGGAAACCAAACAAGAAGCTATGAAAGAAAAGTAAGAAGCTATAAAATAGAAAAGAAATGCGTAAAATAACGTAAAGTGCGTGGGATGGAATGAATATGTACAATAGGGGAATTAGATGAATATACAAAAGGGATGAATATTTACACTGGATAGTTATCTTATACATACCAAAAAAAAGAGAAATAACGTAAAGAAAAACAAACAAAAAGTTATTTTCATTATACAATTTGATGTAGCCAAAATATAATGCCTGTAGGGCCACTCCCCCAACTAAGAGAAAGCATTTTCCTCAATGCTATAAAGCAAAAATAGTGCGCAAAATATGGGGGAGAGAGAGTAAAGAAAACTCCCTATTGGCCCTCGGCCTGCTGTGATCCCTGCTGCTCTGTCTGAGATAGGGTAGGAACTGCTTGAGATGAGGAAGGATCTGCCTGAGATGGGGAACCTGTAGGAGCTGGATCTGGTATAGCCTGTGATGGAGCTCCGTGGGCTGGGCCTCCTGGCTCTGAGCTTGAGTGTTCTCTGTGGGGGGGGTCTGCCAGTACAAGCCTGATGTTCTGGGCACGGGACATGACCTTCCTCTTCTTCAGCGGCCTCACCGGCTCCTCCTCCTGCACTAACTGAGGCAATGGATGTTGCTCTGGCTGGGGATCTGTGGGGTCGGCTAGTAGCATCTCCAAAGGAATCTGATCGCCTGATAGCTTGTCGACCTCATTTCTCAGGTTCGCCACCTCCTTCTTTGATGCCCTAGTCTTCCTTAGCTTCTTTGTTTCTTTGGCTAGCTTTGTCAATGTACTCTCATGTGCACCCACCGCGTCCAGGATTTTCTTTTGATTCTCCAAAATTTCTTTCAAAGTGTCCTCAATGGAATGCGGGACCTGTGGTGGGGGAGGAGTAACTGGGGCTGCCACGGTTGTAGAAATTACAGTCAACTTTATAGTAGTTGACTGCATCCAGTTGGTGAGGCTAGTGAGAGTCGTGTTCAGCCGTTAAGCAGTCATGGGATAGGCTCTGGTGGAGGGGATGTCAGTAGCTGTGGAGGAAGATGGGCCTGGAGCCTCCTCTGGAATGTCAGGCTGGGGCAGTGAGGGTTCTGCCACCACCACTAGCTCCTCAGACTGGCTAGTGGAGGCAACCGACTTTCCCTTTGACTTCTTTTTGTGGTTATCCTCATCTTTCAAGTCATACCAGGAGAAAGGTGCTTTGGGATTGACTTTGGTGTCAAAGCGCTTCATAGTCACTTCCTGGTCTTCACAATACATGGTCAGGTAATGAGGATAAGGGTAAGAAGTATCACATGTGCTGACCACTCGGCTAATGACCTCGGACATCACATTCCCCACATTGATGGGGTATCCAGCCATGATAGATGCAACTAATATATCCCTACTGAGAGGGAGGGTCTGGTCATGATGAGTCGGGTCTAGCCTGCTACATACAAAAGTCTCCCATCCTTTAGCTTCAAAGTTCAGGCCTTCTGGTGATAGTCTTTCCAGCCGTTAACCACTCAGGGGTGTCCCCGGGATTGGCCAAGTGCAAAGCCAACCAATTTCTCGCAGCATCCTTTTCGGCAAGTTTTTCCCGGTATAATGAATCATCCACATCATACATCTCCAAATAGTCATTTAGTGAAGGTCCATCAAAAGGTACAGTGAGATTGCGAACTTTGGATGCCTTTGAGTCCTTTTCCAAAAAAAGCAAATTGATGTAGAACTCCTTCACTATATGCTCATTAGCCTCCGAAAGATGCTCAGTGAAATAAGACCATCCTTTCCTGTCTCGGAATTGCTGCCTCACATTGGGGTTGTATGTGGATAAATCTTTCATTGAGAAGGTGCGCTTAGGGATAAGAGACCGTGCAGTCCACAACTCCCTGAATCTGTGGAAGTCCTTCTCACTTACAAAACGATCCTTCCATACATACGGATTCCTAGTGTGCTCTACCCCTTCAACCACCTGCGCATCCCCTTTGCTGTCACTTGAATTCTCCCCAGATAAGGAAGCTGTAGGGGAAGTAGAGTATGAGTATTCACTAGAGGCGGATTTGGCTGGAGACACTGCTCGTGCTGGGGCCGGAAGATATGAGACCGCGTCCGTTGGGGATGACTGTGATGAGGCCTCCTCTGACGGAGCATATTCACTTCCTGATGGTGAAGGAGGAGAGTCTGTAACCCGATTGGGCTGTCGTGATGACTGAGGAGGCAATGTAACTTTCGAAGGTTGCCTTGGTGCCCCCGGCCTCTCCCCCTTTTAGTTTCTCCTCTACCCATATTTTTGCGACCTCCTCCACGAGATAGTACCATTTCCTGAAAAGTACACATAAATGAACATGGTTAGTTTCCTGAACATTGATGTGTAGACACTTGAGTAGTCACTGAAGTCTAAGCATACTAGAATGAAGCAAGACACACCGGACTGACTTCGCGGATCGTGAAAATTCGATCGCGGTCGCGAAAGTCTAATCATGCTTGAGCAAGACACACTGGACTGACTTTGCAGACCGTGAAAAGTCAACCGAGGCCGAGAAGTTCTAATCATACTTGAGCAAGACACACTGGAAATGACTTCGCGGACCGCGAAAAGTCGACCGCGACCATGAAGTTAGATCCAGTGTGGTATGATTTCTGGACAGCAGGGACTGCGGACTGCGAAAAATTGACCGCGGTCCACGAAACTTCATATTGAACTAATGCAAAATGAACCACCGCGGTCCGAGAAAAATGGACCGCGGACTGCGAAAATGGCTATTTACCTAGGGTTCCCAGAACTTGCAATTTCTACGCTAGAGTGTTCATTGAGATAAGTCCTACATAAGTAATCAGAGCAATTACATTCCAAATGACTATTATGAACCTATTTGGGATAACCCTAACATTTACAAGCCTAAAAAGTGAAAATAATAATGAAAAAGAAATTGAAAACTAAATAAAATAAAGAAATTAAGAAGTTAATGAAGCATAAATACACTTATTAGCTGTTTGGATGAAAGTATGGATGCAAGCAATGAGTTTCAGAAGATGCAAAAGTGAACACGGTTGAAAGTGGCTTAGGCTAGCTACAGTGGGAAAAGTGTGAAATGAAACCCTAGAATCCTATTTATAGAGAGTGCTGGGGACCACCCCACTTACCTACCGCGAACCGTGAAAAATCGACCGCGGTCCGCGGTCATTCAATGGCACAAGGCTTACGAGGTAGAAGGGCTTCGCGGACTGCAAAAAGTCGACTGCGGCCGCGAAGTCCATTTCCAGAGCACTGTGTTTGCATAATATTGACTTCACGGACTGCGAAAAGTTGACCACGACCGCGACGTAAATTTCCAGTGAGCTTCTGATTCTGTACTCAGCCAAATTCCTGTGTCAAAATCATCCTACACATCAACAAACTAGTTAGTGTAAAAGTGAAACCTATTTTACCAAGAAAAACAAAGAAAATGAAAGTAAAGACACATGGTTTGCCTCCCAAGAAGCGCCTGATTTAACGTCGCGGAACGACATATTTTACCATGATCATTGGAGATGAAGAAGTGCCACCACGTGGTTGTCATCAACTTTGCCAAGATAGTGTTTTACCCGATTACCATTCACTCTGAATACTTCACCACTTTTGTTCTTGAGGTGAAGAGCCCCAAATGGAGTAACAAATACCACTTCAAAAGGCCCACTCCACTTTGACTTTAGCTTCCCGGTAAATAACCTCAACCGAGAAGTGAACAATAAGACCAAGTCACCAACTTTGAACTCTTTTCCTCGAGAATATTTGTCATGTAGGTACTTCATTTTGTCCTTATACAAGGACGAACTGGAGCACGCATGGAATCTAAACTCATACAACTCATTCAATTTCTCCACTCTAAGATTTGCAGCTACATCCCATTCCAAGTTCAACTTTTTCAAGGCCCACATAGCCTTGTGCTCCAATTCCACTGGAAGGTGGCATGCTTTTCCAAAGACCAAGAGATATGGGGATATCCCAATTGGGGTCTTGTAGGAGGTCCGCTAAGCCCAAAGAGCATCATCTAATTTCATAGCCCAGTCGGTCCTATTGGCATTGATCTTTTGGATAATATGCTCTTTATCTCCCTGTTAGACACTTGAACTTGGCCACTAGCCTGAGGGTGGTACGAGGTAGTGACTTTATGGTTGACCCCATACTTAGAAAGCAAGGAGTCAAAGGCTTTGTTGCAAAAATGTGACCCCCCGCCACTGATGATGGCTCGTGGAGTGCCAAATCTAGTAAATATATTCTTCTTGAGAAGGGCTATCACACTCCGCGCCTCATTGTTCGGTAAGGATATGGCCTCCACCCATTTTGACACATAATCAACCGCAACCAAGATGTACATGTTCCCACATGAACTCACGAATGTCCCCATGAAGTCAATGCCCCAAAGATCAAAGATATCTACCTCGAGAATTGAGTTTAAAGGAATCTCATCCTTTTTGGAAATTCCCCCGGCTCTTTGGCATTCATCACACCTATTCACTAGGGTACTAGCATCCTTATACAAAGTGGGCCAAGAGAACCCACAACTAAGCACTTTAGAAGCAGTTCTCACCCCTCCGTGATGACCACCATACGACGAGGAGTGGCAAGACTCAAGGATGGCTAGTTGCTCTTCCTCCGGTACACATCGCCGGATTACCCCATCGGTGCAAATCTTGAATAAATAAGACTAATCCCAATAGAAATCAAAGCTATCCCTTCGAAGCTTCTTCCTTTGGTTAGAAGAGAGCTCACAAGGGACAACTCTTGTGACTAGGAAATTAGAAATATCTGCAAACCATGGAATTTCTCTCATGGACATTGAAAGGAGTTGTTCATCCGGGAAACTATCATTGATCTCAAGTCCGTCACAAGGACGTCCTTGCTCCTCCAACCAGGACAAATGAACGGCAACTTGATTCTCACTCCCTCTTCGGTCCACTATCTCTAGATCAAACTCTTGTAACAACAAAACCCATCTCATAAGTATTGACTTGGAATCCTTTTTGGTCATGAGGTATCGGAGTGTTGCATGGTCAATGTGAACCATGACTTTGGCACCCATCAAATAAGCTCGAAATTTTTCCATGGCAAAGACTATAGCTAGAAGCTCCTTCTCCGTGACTGTGTAGTTCATTTGAGCATAATTCATTGTCTTGATGGCATAGTAGATTGGATGAAACACTTTGTTCACCCTTTGCCCAAGCATAGCACCCACATCAACATCACTTGCATCACACATAAGCTCAAATGGGGCACTCCAATCCGGTACCGTGATGATGGGAGTGGTAGTGAGCTTGTGTTTTAAGAGTTCAAAAGTATGCATACACTTCTCATCAAAATTGAATTTGGAATCCTTCTCTAACAGCTTGCATAATGGATTCACCACCTTAGGGAAATCTTTGATAAACCTCTGGTAAAACCCGGCATGGCCAAGAAAGCTCAGGACTCCTCTCACTGAAATAGGTGGTGGAAATTTTGAAATAACCTCGATCTTTGCCTTATCAACCTCAATGCCATTCTTTGAAATCTTATGGCCCAAAACAATTCCTTCCTCCACCGTAAAGTGGCATTTTAAGACCAAATTTGTTTCTTCACATCGAGCAAGGACTTTGTCAAGATGACTCAAGAATTCGTCGAAAGAATCCCCGACGACACTAAAATCATCCATAAATACTTCTAGAAAGTCTCCACCATGTCGGTGAAGATTGCCATTATACATCTTTGGAAAGTAGCTGGGACATTACAAAGTCCGAATGGCATTCAAGCAAAGGCAAAAGTGCCATATGGGCAAGTGAAGGTGGTCTTCTCTTGATCCTCCGAGGCTATCAAAATTTGATTATATCCAGAATACCCATCAAGGAAGAAATAATAGGCTCGACCTGCAAGCCTATCCAACATCTGATCCAAGAATGGTAAAGGAAAATGGTCTTTGCGGGTCACCATGTTGAGCTTGCGGTAGTCCATGCACACCCGCCATCCGGTAACCGTTCTTGTAGGAATGAGCTCATTCTTATCATTTTTTACCACTGTCATTCCACCCTTTTTTGGAACGCATTGGACCGGAGAAATCCAAGTACTATCCGAAATTGGATAGACCACACCCGCATCAAGCCATTTTATGATCTCCTTTTTCACCACATCTTGCATAGCTTCATTGAGTCTTCTTTGATGTTCAACATAGGGTTTGGCTCCATCCTCCAATATAATCTTCTGCATGCAAAAGGCGGGGCTAATACCCCGAATGTCAACCAAAGTCCAACCAATTGCTTTCTTCCTCCTCCTTAGCACTTTTAAAGTTGAGTCAACCTGCAATTGGGTAAGGCAAGAGGAAAAAGTAACTGGTAAAGTACAAGAGGGACCAAGGTATTCATACCTGAAGTGGGAAGGAAGTGGCTTCAACTCCAGATTCGGAGGTTCTTCAATGGATGGCTTTGTTGGTGGCGTCTTCCTGTTCTCCAAGTCGAATGACAATTTTTTGGGAGCATAGGAATAAGACCCCATGCCTTGAAGGGAATGAGTACTCTCAAGCACACCATCCACCACTGAGTCCTCGTGATTCAACAAGGCCAACTCTACAGGATCATCAACATGGATCATAAAACTAGCATCATCAATAATAACCTCGGACACAAGGTCCATAAAAGAGCACACTTCGGTGTTGTTGGGCTGCTTCATAGATTTGCACACGTGGAAGACCACTTTCTCATCACCAACTCTGAATGTAAGTTCCTCATCTTTAACATCGACCAAGTCCTTCCCGGTGGCAAAGAAAGGCCTCCCCAAGATAATTGGGACCTCAAAATCAACCTCACAGTCGAGGATAACAAAATCTGCTGGCAATATGAACTTGCCCACTCTCACTAAGACATCATCAATAATACCTAGGGGCCTCTTCATTGATCGGTCCGCCATTTGCAAACGCATAGAGGTCGCCCTAGGTTGTCCGATCCCCAAGGTCTTGAACACATAATATGGCATCAAATTTATGCTTTCCCCAAGATCACATAGAGCTTTTGCAAAGTCTGCACTCCTAATTGTGCAAGGAATAGTGAAGGCACCCGGATCTTCAAGTTTTGGTGCCATGGAGTGAACAATAGCACTCACTTGGTGAGTCATCTTAATGGTCTCACATTCCATGGATCATTTTTTTGTTACCAAGTCCTAAATGAACTTAGCGTAACCTAGCATTTTCTCCAAGGCCTCAACCAAAGGAATATTTATGGTGAGACTCTTTATCATATCAAATAAGTTTTTAAACTGGGTCTCTTGCTTCTGTTTTTCCAATCTCTAAGGATAGGGAGGAGGTGGCCTAGGCAATGGTGCCTTTGGGTCCACCGGCTCCGGCATGTCAATTATGTGTTCCCTAAATGGGTTCACATTTCTATCCAAATCCTCCCCATTGACATGAATGTCAATTCTTACCTCACTTTCACTTGGCTCATCCAATGCTTGCTCCACATCAGCTGGTAGCTCATCTTGGGATACAACTTCATCATCATCAACAACCTTCTTTTGCCTCTAAGTACTTGCCTCCACACCTTTTCCACTCCAAGTGGTTACCTCCATAGCATGACCGGTGTTGTTGTTGTTCCCACCCTTGGGGTTCACCACCGTATCACTTGGTAGTGCACCCTTCGGGCGTGTGTTTAAGGCTTGTGAAATCTGGCCTATTTGTACTTCAAGATTTTGGATGGAAGTTGTGTGAGAGGATATCTGGGCATCGGATTCTGCATTCCTCTCCATCATATGTTTGAACATGTTTTCTATCTGACCCATTTCCGAGCTTGAAGAACTTT
>ML300802.1:0-12974 GCA_005239505.1 Nicotiana paniculata
ATTTCGAATAATGTCACTTTAATTGGAAAAACTCCCGTACCCCCTTAGGGTGTATAAAAAAGGAGGTGTGACACCTATACAACTTAAAATTAATAAAACTTGAGTGAGCAAGGTTAATGAAGTTCATTCTCAGAATCCCTCCTCCCAAAATAGTTGTGAACTTGTGTTCTCTGTTGTTTCCAGCAGAGACTTAATGTCTATTTCATTGCTTAAACTATTGAATTCTTGTGGTAATTCTGGTACAGAATATTCTTGCTGTCTAGAATCATAATTCACAGAATTCTCTAGTGGTGGCACAGATACTTCATCACCAAAAAGTATTGCAGAATAGTCCTCAAGATCCCATGATGATTGCTGTGCTGAAAGCTGTTCTTGGGGTATGAAGCTGACATGCATTTCCGGGCTTTGACATATTTTGTACGCTGCATTATCAAGTAGTAGAAGACTCTTTTGTTCTGAAATGCTGTTAGAAGGATGATTCAATATTGTGAAATTTTCAGCTGGTGGAGCTGAAGAGAATTGAGTTAAGGTATTTCCAATATGCGTTTCCAAGAATCGTGGTGAAGATTGCTTCTGCTGAATGTAGTCCTCTGACACTGAGGAACATAGACCAGAATACGCGTTATTATTGGAGATAACAGCAGAAGATGAACCTTTGTGACCAAAGTTGACAGATTTCCCATCTTTGCTCAATCTAAAACCAATAAAATCCAATCCAGAATTTGAGTTTGCGGGCTGGTTTGCGTTGCCACTTTGGATGCTGAACAGCATGTTCTTTCTCTTGTCACTATATACTCTGAAGTTACTATTATGAGCTACTCTTGGCAAAAACGTTGACTGCTGTCCAATTTGGCCACTATGATATTCTGCTTTTTGCGAATTGGCAAAATCCAAGAAACTGTTCTGCTGGTGGAAACTGACCATATTGGGGGATGATACCATTTGTGAATATTGTCTCAAGTTCATGCCACCAGTTCCTTGCTGGAAGTTTGTCTGAAATGGCTGTTGTACAGAATGAGAATATCCTCGTATCGCGTTGAAGTTTAGAGAAGATAGGTATGGTTGAACTTGAAAGCATTTCTCTTTATCATCATTTGATAGGATTTGGTCATAGATAGAAGCAGCTGAAGTTTCTTGAGCTCTTTTAAGGCACATGCGATATTTCTGCAAATATGTACACTTTTTTGTTTAATAGCAATTAAAATTTAACCATGAAATATCACAATAATTTAATATATCATGATTTTGAGAATTAAAACATTCAACATTTGTGTGACATGCACAAAGAGACAAGCGCCAGGTTCTAGCTCTTAATGCAAAGATTTTGCTAGATATTAAATGCTATGATCATGTGCTTCCTAAAAATGGAGATTCATGTATTAATCCCTGGGATTCTTGTAATAATAGCACTTTAATGGTTCACATTTCCTTATTTTGGACAATTCCTAAAAAGGAAAAAAATGTAATCTCCAAAAAGAAGAAGTAAATTTGCTTTCCACCCCCCTCATATCAGCCTAAGTAGGGGATGGCAAGCCTAGGAGGAAAAACTAGAGAAAAAGGAAAAGAAGCTAACATAAAAGCTTATCTGATGAAAATTTGATAAGGTCATGGAAAAGGGATTGAAAATCCAGCAGAAGATTATAATATAAATGAAAACACACCTGCAAATGACTGGCAACATGTTCTCTAGTCAATCCAGGCTCATTCATAATTTCTACTATTTTCTTAGGAACTGCCTCTGCATATCAATTAAGAAAAAGAATCATCATCAAGTATTATCAATAGTGTCAAGTGTCAACTACATATTTAGAGAAAAAAAAATTAACTTTCAGGGAAAAGAGGGAGAGCAAATGTATTACTTTCATGGCCTAATTGCTGGATAGCTTGCAAGAAATTTTGATGCATCTTTGGAGTCCAAACCACTTTTCGTTTCTTTTCGATGTCTCTATTCTCTCCATTTTCTTCACCTCTGTCGCTGTAAGCTTTTCGCTTACCCTTCACATCATGAGCCCTTACATCACTATCAGCAGATGATGTGTTTTCTGTACTTGTCTCAGTTACATTCTGAGGCAATCTTGTAGCATTTTCTTCTTGATTGACTGCTGCTTTTCTAGCTTTCACTTTCTCTAATGCCATTTGCCAAAGCTTGTTCATCTCATTTGTGTCTGAAACATTCACAACATATGCTGCAACACTACAATCTTGGACTTGATTTTCATATCTTGTATCATCTGGTGACATTACTGTAGGAAGTATAAGTAAAATCTGATGAGAAAAACTAAATAACAACAAATTCTTTAGTATAGAAGATAAAACTATAAAATACTTACAAATGGTTGGAAGATTGAGTTTGTTTTTGATAATTTGGAGAATGTCAACCCCATGTGTGTTTAGCCTGTGTATGTTTGTAAGAACAAGATTGAGGATGCTCTTTCCCTCCCAAATGGCATTTAAAGTATCCATTGTTTTCCCTACATGCAAAACTGATAACAAAGGAACTCTTAATTCTTTGAACTAAGAAAACAAGGTTCCAACAAAAGATGTATAACTTTAATGGAATCCATTGAAGAGAAAGAAGATAGGGTGATGATTGCCACATGAAACTTTATAATTAGATACCTTCATAAGTTTGGTTGCGAAGCATATCAGAAACAATATTATGACAAGTAATATCATCAAGGACTAGAAATATGCAACTTCTTTTAGTTCCAATATCAGATGAATAAGGTGTAGATTCTCCAAGTGATGAATTAGCAGTAATTTCCTGGATGTCCATGTTTTTTACAGAGACGTAAAAGTTTAAGGAGGTTTCTAAGGAAGCTGTTTAATTTGGAGCTAAAGCGGCAATAGGGATATGATGTTGTAACTTGTAAGAGCACGGGAAACACAAATTATTTCCATATAATGCTTTTATACTATTCATGCATCTCCTTACCCCCTCCCCCCCCCNAGGGGAAAAAAGTTTGGAAAATAACCTTTATGAAAGTTTATAAGGAAACAAGGATGAATAAAAATTTCAGGAAATTACAACCAATGACTTTGAAAATAGAAGGTAATTTTGTGACCCCCGCTTGCCCCATGGGCAAACCTTCAAGTCAGAAGTGTTGCTCATTGGCCAAGTAAGTGCAACACTTGTTAAACTTGAAGTTCTGCTCAAGGGGTCAAAAAATCAAGAGTGGCGCCTAAGTGTCCTATTTGTGCAAATTTCAAAAGGATGAAATTGGAATTTCGTAGAATCCTTCTTAAATAGGGTATTGAGAGTATTAGAAGTTCATCAAATATATGAAAAATATACGAGTATTCGCTGCTTGTTTCATGATTTTTTTTTTATTTTGGTCGGGGATCCCTCTTTTTTCCTATTTGGTTCTTCGTTCAAGTAATTTTACGTATTATTATGTATGATACTCTTGCATCCTTCAAACAAATTTACAAGGATATTATTAGCTTTACTTTAACAAAGACAAAATAAATAAGGAAGATGTAATGCTTATATATTTTTTTATTTATGGCGGCAAACTGGGGATTAAATAATATGAATAGTTAAAGGGGTGGATGATAATGCCACTTTACGTATACTAGTCCCCAAGTTAGAGAAGCCAAAAGAGGCGCATTAAACAGAGGAGACATTTGTTATTACTATGACAAATGAATCACTACAACGCCCCATTGCTGCAAAAAATCACATACACATTTACCTCATTCACATGTGAGCTTTGCATTTACCAAATAGGAAAGAAAACAAAATGAAAGATCATTGTGACAACTGCTGCCCCATCCCTTCAAAGAAAGAACCTCATCTATAATTATTTACCTCATTTACAAATGAGCTTGCATTTCAGAAATGGGAGAGAAAACAAAATAAAAGATCAATATACACATAACTGTGACAAACCAATTTACAGGACGCGAAGGTATTGGATCGTGCTGCATGGCTAACCAAACAAAAGCTTGCGTCTAGCAGACTTGGAGTAGTTTCGGATGGGTTCTTTATCTCTCTCTCCAGAAGTATCCGAACTAATCTTGGAACTTCCAGATTCATTCTCCCCAGGCGTCGACTGGACTTTGGATGATCGATAGAAGTTGGTGATGCTGAGTTGAACACCTCTCGGTGATTCTGAATTTTCAGGCTTCACTGATCTTTTTCTACTTGATTTTGTTTCTTTTAGCTCCTGGGATATCATAAATGAGCATTTGGTAAATAAAACTAACACCATTGCAGAACGGAATGGTCGCAGGATCAAAGTAAGGTAGAGAAAAAAGTACATCATTTTTCACCTTGTCTCTCAAGAACTGGGAAACCTTTTCTGGAAAAGCATTCTGTACAAGCTCCATATCTTCTTCAGTTGACAAAAAGCTGCATCCGTCCTTGATACGTATCTGCAGAACATCAGGCTCATCGAGCAAATCTGTTGACTCATCAGCAACCCTCAGCTCCTGCTCCGTATTGGGGTCTTCTGAAGGAATACAGATTGCATTTCCCATTTCACGTGTCTTTTTCTTCCAATTGATTACGTAAAGTTGATGTCCAAATCTTGTCTTCACCCGCTGAATGGAATCAAATTCATACTGTCCGCATAACAATTGATCTTTTAAATTTGAGGCCACGTCTCTTAGAAACATGGTGGATAACATAGGAAGCATTCTTTGTCGTGTATAAGATGGATCCCACTGCTGATAATAAGCCAGATAATCAACTAGCATATCTGTCTTTGGACTAGACCATGTTAAATGATAAGCACCATCTGCTACAAAATTGCCATGACGGCGAATAAGGTATAGAAAAAATATGCAAGAGGACTTATATAGTAGGAGTTTAGACTATTAAAATAAGGTAAATTTAGACTATACGTGAAATTAGGAAATTTTAGACCAGGAAAGTTTTCAAATTAGTGGATATTTCTATTTCAATTTTCAGATTAGGAGTCACTACCCAAACTCTGATATTATGAAGAAAAAGAAGAAGAAAAGATTTTTCCGGGACATTGACCTAAAATGTCAGAAGAAACTCAACAACCAAGTTACTATGGAAAAAAAGAAGAGAATAATACTTCTCCGAGGCAGTGACAAAATTTACTATTCAAAGAAGCGACTCAATACCCAACCTTCAATATCAAGAGAACAAAGAGGAGAGAAGAAGCTAAGAGAATGTCTTCGTTTAAATTGTATACTAGTTTTTATTCACATGCAAACTGTACTAGTTTTTCCAGTCTCTTTCGCTAAATATACACGTATCGTTTTATCATTGCCAGTTTACTCACCAGATTGCGGGTGCTTATTCAAGTACATTTCTGTAATCTCATTGTTTGGGAAATTCTGCTCTGAGGCAATCATTCTGCAAACTTTAATCTGCCAATTCTCATTTCTTTTCTGTTCTTTTTCTTTATTATCCTGTCATATTAGTCCAGAAGAAAATGCCCGAATAAGAAGTCTGACAGGATGACATATCATTTCAATAAAAGATCAATGAAGCAGGGTGTTTCAGATGTACCAAATCACATGAGGAGCAATTACACTTGAAGCCAGACGGTTTCTGAATGCAACCCTCGTCGGTAGTGGAACTGCAATACTGACAAGCAAACTTGAGGTGAGCTTTCTTGCTGCCAGGATGCCCACAGAATGAACAGTGTCGCACTTTGGTCTTCCGAGGGCTCTCATCTGAACTGGGTATAAAATTACAGTCTAAGTTGACATCACGCTGAAGCACCTGTACATCCCCTCCGCCTATTTCCTGCAACCTGAATAATGGACAATTGATCAGTAAAGGGCACTCTCAAACCACTAACCCATAGTCTTTATAGCTACACTTTGAATACAAAAGAAAATATCCCCGCGGACTCTCCTTGTCCAATAATCCACCTGCTCATTCAGTTCAAATGTAATACAAACCTACACAAGATCTCATCTTCACTGAAAGGTTTGACAAAACGAAGTGCTGTTTCAAGTCCGATCCCAGGTACACCACTCAAGTTGTGGTCATTTCCTACCAAAAGTGAAATTGCTATCAAGTGATTCCTCGTCAGCCCAAGACCAGACTCGATATCTGACATGTGATAGCACTCAAGTGGTTCCTGCACCAAAAATTAGATGCATCTTCATGAAAGAGTGAATCAATATACACCATGTGATAGCAGTCAAATGGTTCCTTCACCAATTTGTGGGCATTTCCCCCCGAAAGGCATGATACTATATCAACTTATTTCACTAGATAAACACTCTGAAGGTCTTTCCAACAAGACAAAGTTCTTGAACATACTTATCAAGAGTTATAGTAGCATATGATAGAAACTATTAGGCGGAAAACAACGCAAGAAAGGTAAGAAAATTTTAAAGCACTAAACTAAATATCAATAAGAAACTACAAGAACTACAAAAGAGTACCATTAGAATATTTTATCTCTTTTATAAACTGCTCTTTATAACTAATATAAATCGTTATCATATGAAAAATATATTACGGATATTGGTGCAGAAACCAGAAAAAAGCTTAAATCATAACGTAATTCTTTAAAAATTGATGTTTATTAAATTAACTTTATTGTAGAAGTAAAAGAATATTAATAAAGAGAAAATAAACAAACATGCATGCAGTAGAAATATGCATCCAACATATCCTATAGACAGAAAATAAAAATGGAAGGGAAATAAATTTACGAACACAATAAAGAAGAGTTTACATCTTTCATATGCCCATACCACATTTACAGACAGTACATGGGTGCACTACTGAAAAAAAGGAGGAAAAAATGTATCTAGTGGGATTTGATCCCTATACCTCCTAGACAATAACTCAACATTCAACAAAGTGCACCATTCAATCTTCTTGGAGCATGGGTGCAAACAGTATTATTATACCAATTTCAAAAAATATGTCCATAAAATATCTAATTTTACGGAGAGACCATGGGTTCACGTGCCGCACAATTAAGCCTATAAATCCGCCCCTGCACATTTACATACAACATTAGAAAAAAGAGTTTACACATGCATATGTTTTTTTATTAAGTAAAATTTGCATGTCTTGTACCACATTTAAAAAAAAAACTGTAATAGCATCTACTTTAACCATGACGTCATGAGAAAGGAGATTCAAAACATACTTACTTTGGAGTTGGGTAGGATATTTTTTATAACACATTTGGCTCCAAAAAGAAATGCATCGCTATCAGCAGTAATACAAGCATCAACTTGTCCTTCTTGATTCAATTGTGCGCAGAGTGCTTCAGCTTCTCCCTTTGCTTTTAGGACTGGCACCCCAAGTAGTTCAAGAAGCTCCTAATGGAACAGAGCAATTATACTTTAGCTAACAACTGAAACACGATGAATTAGCAGCTATGTGCGAGAGGGGAAGGTAGAGCTCACTCAAACCATCTAAAGAATAAGAACTTGCATGAGTGTGAGTAAGGAAGAATCGATAAAGTCAATGATAAGAGACTGTGCTGCCTGTAAAGGAGATTTGGGCTAAACATTCTCACATTTTCCAGGGATCAATCTAAACTAAATTCAATCTTTCAATTTTTCTCCTCTAATACAAGTTATATACATGATCTGCCTGAATTGACCTTGTAGCAATCTGAAATGTGGAGTTGCATTAAGTCACGCCCTTCTCGTATTTCCAGTAACTTCTACGTAAAATTATGCCTACCATCTAAAAGGAGTGAACGATAAGCCTTTGCATTTTGTGGAAAACAGTCAATAGCAGCATGAAAGACAATAAAATTTGCAATATTCACCCTATGTTTGGTCAGTGAAAATTGAGATATTAAGGCATGGTACAATACTATAAAAGAATATGATGGCTTATCTTACTTGCTGCTTTAAAATAAAGTATGTGAATAGCTCCTACTACCCAATTTCTCGGCTTTATGTTATCCAAAAAAATTCTCAAAGCCCACTCTTTGTTATAATAACAAAGACTTGTTGGTGACAGCTACTTTTTACAGATTAAAGAGCCCTAGACAGGTATAATACTGAGTAATAGTGACAATATCAATTCAGAGTGGAACAAAAATTACTAATACAAACTTACCACACATTCTTGTTCGCATTTCTGAAATGCCTTGTTCCTTTCAATTGAAATGCCCTCCTCAGCCGCTGGCAAAATCGATAATTCAATTCCTGATGCCCGAAAAAAGCGTGCAATCCTTGCCTGAGACTTAAGGGGTGATGCAGTACCATCTGCGACGAAAACGGGAAATGCCCCAAACTACAAAAAATCATCACAGACAAATTTCTTCAAATAAAGTTGGCAGAGAAGCACCCATTTGCTCCCATTAAGAAACCATTACAGAAAAAGAAAGTCTTTACAATGAATGTTCTTTCTTATGTTCATAAGGTCTTTACATTAACTCCACCTATTTAAATTGATTGATTAATTCACATTCACATTGTGTTAACAATGATGATCAAAGATAGCAAGCATATATTTTTTTAACTAAGCTCAATAATACATATACATACACAGAAACCCAGAAAAAAATTGCTCTTTTTTTTTTAAAGAAATAGAACACAAACCCAGAAAACTTTGTTCCCTCAAAAACAAGAAAAAAGAGTTCAACTTGATAGTTGGGTGCATGTAAGTACAGTGTGTACCTTAGAGAAGAGATTAATGGTACGGAAAAAAGTGAGTCTGATATGAGGATTACGAATGTGGGCTTTGACTGCAGTTTCTTGCTGAACGATCCAATATGACAAATCCACTGCTACACGTTTGTTTCTCAAAAAATCAAACCCTTCTGCTCGACCATATGGTTTCAGCAATTCCCAGAAGTTTCCACCCACCCCCATTTAATACTCTCATGAAATTATTGGAAAAAGATTTCTTCAAAAATTGCAACTTGAGACAGAGGATGAAGAAGAAGAAGAAGAAGAAGAAGAAGGGGAATTTTAGCCGTTGTAGAAACGCTTGGGCTCTTTAACGGTAAATAATTTCTTAGAAATGGCACCGGTAGCCACTTTTAGCATCCCTATTTAAAATTACATTTAATTTTTAAAAGCTATTTAAAGTTTAATCGATTTTGACTTCGGATCTGATTGTTTGAACCGCCATAGTCTAATCTCATATCAACGAGTAAAAGTTTAGACCCTTTAATTCTGAGGCCGCTAACTTTAAAATCTTTATGAACTTCGACTAGTTTCATATACAGGTCCTAAAAATGGCTATTTGTGCACTTCACCCTAGGTTGGCCCATGATTTGATAGTAGATTGATAATGTATTTACACAAATAGCCGTTATATATATATATATATATCAAAGAAATGAAGTTTTTGCTCCTAACAGATTTAAGCAATGTAGCTTATGAAAGATATTAAGATTTTTATTTAATATTTTTAAATGAAAACAAAAAGGAAAATATGGGAGTGGACAAGAAAAATCTTTAATTAAGGTTTACTACTTTCGTCCAGAAAAGATGGTATTTTACTATTTGCAGAATAAAGTTACTTTTAAAATTTTAAATATTAAAGCATTTGGTGTCCAAATTAGGAAGAAAAAAAAAAAAAAAGACTAGACTGTTGACAGTATACTCAAAAACTTGCCAATCATTTTTGGAACAAACAGAGTACTAAAACCATTCCGCTTGTAATTGTTGAGTCATTTTTGTATTCTATTTACATTCAAACTACATGATATCTGCAGGGATTAGGATAAGCTACAATGTTATCTCATGTAGAGGTCCATCTACACAACTGTTGTATTACTATTATGTATATATATCGGAGGAGATCCCTTCATGAAATACATATGTACTGAAATTTACTAGCAATCCTTGAATCTTTACAACGCTCAATAATTTTCATCCCCAAGTTTGCTTTAAAAATCAAACTCATCCTTCAACTTTAAATAATAGTCATTCTGATTCTTCCATCCTATGTAATATCTATTTTACCCTTGACATTTTAATTCCACATATATGTAATAACTTTTTATATTATATATGATATTGAATTTTATATGTATGTATTTTATCTATGATTAAAATAATATTCTATCCTATTATATAATTAAATTTAAGTTCATTGACATTATAAACAAAAGGGAATCATACAAAAATGTCTCAAATAAGTCCTAACTTACCGACCCCTATCCATTAATTATAGACTTACCAAAACTAGCAAAGCACATATAATAATTAAAAACCCAAATAAATAAGGATCTTTCTCTCCAAGAATCACACGCAAATATCTCCTTTCATATTTTTAAATATGATTAGCAACATTAAATGCAAGATGAAAAGAAAATTTCTCGGATAAGGTAGCAAATAAGGTGATAATATATAGCTGAGAGTGTTCAGTTTTCTAATACTATATATAAGTATCAGAATAGCTGAGAGTGTCGAGTGTTCTGATAGTGCAAAAAGTACTTAATCGAAGGTATGAAACAGTAAATGGCATTACGATTTTTGAAATTAAGAAGGAATTGGCTTCAACTAATCAGGGGTCACTGGACATAGCATCCTACTTTAATAAGCTGAAAAAGTTATGGGATGAACTTAGGTTCATGTGAGCTTCTCGTGGGAGTTCATGCACCTGTTCTGCCAAAGTCTTAACTTCAGAGAGGGTGGAGAGAAAAAATTACACAAGTTTCTTATGGGGCTCAATGAGACCTATGTTGGAGTCAAGAGCAATCTCCTTATGATGCAGCCTCCTCCACCTCTTGATACTTCTTATAGTATCTTTCTTCGAGATGAGAGACAAAGACAAATGTCCTCTCCATCCCAATTTAGTGCTGATTTTGCTTCCTTCAATGTTCACCTCATCAACAAAGTTTCAGGTTCTCTTAATCCTCATTCCACAAAAAAGTTTGTGGGTCCACCCATTAGACGGTTCAATCGGAGGATTAATTTTGATCAGAATAAATCAAGTGTGGTGTAGATACTACAAGAAACCTGGGCATCCTGTTGAGAAGAGTTACAAACTTCATGGTTTCCCACCTTCTTTTAAATTCACCAAATAGGAGGATTGCTGCAAATGTAGAGGTATAAGGTCCCAATGTTGATTCTGAAGGTACTCATTCTCAAGTTGAGGGTTCAATTAAAGACTAGTACACCCAGCTCATGCTTCTGCTTCAGTCTGTGCCACAACTTTCAGAATTTGTGCCACAATCCAGTCTTATGGCCTTTGCCAATTTTGCTGGTATACTTACTCCTTCTGATTCTGTTAAGAATGTCTCTTATGGTACTTGCATGTTGACTAAAGTACATGATGCATTTGGATTATAGATTCTGGAGTCACTGACCACATGACGGCTAATAAGTACCTTCTCTTTGATATCAAACCTCTAGTTAAACCTTACCTAGTCACTTTACCTAATGGGTACAAAGTCAAAGTCACTTGTACTGGTTCCCTTCATTTTCTTTCTTTTACACTTCATCATGTTCTTTATGTCCCTAGATTTTATTACAATCTCATCTCTGTTTCTAAGCTTGTCTCTGAGTTAGATTGCATTGTTCTATTTGCTAAGTCTACCTGCTTGATACATGCCCCTTCACTGAAGAGTCCACTGGTCATTGGTAAATTGGAGCATGGACTCTATAGGCTTGTGCATTCCTCTGCTACTTCACAGTCTGATGTTCTTGCTTCTGCATCCAGTTCTGTTTGTTCTTCTTCTTTACCTTGTGATTCTATTCGTTGTAAATACCATGTTCCATTAGCTTCTGATTCAGTTACTGATTCTCATTGTACATATCATTCTGGTTTAAATAAAATGGAGCTTTTATGGCATTATAGATTGGGGCGCATGCCCTTTGGTAGAATGAGGGAAATCTTTGATTATCCCTATAAGTTTTCTACAAAACAACCTTTTACTTATACTATTTATACCTTAGCTAGACAATCTAGGTTACCTTTCGTTGATAGCTCCATTAGACTACACATCCTTTTTATCTAGGTCATGTGGATACTTGGGGTCCCTATGGTTGCCCTACTTACAATGGTTGCAAGTACTTCTTGACTACAGTGGATGACTTTACTAAAGCTACTCGGATTCATCTGATGGGGTTCAAGAGCAATGCCTTTTCTGTAATCAAAGCTTTTGTTGCCATGGTAAAAACACAATTCAACGCCATTATCCAAGTTATTAGAAGTGACAATGCTTTTGAACTTGGCTCTAGTAATTCTGCCTGGGAATTCTTTGATGAAGCTGGGATTATTCATCAAACCTCTTGTTCTCACACTCCACAACAAAACAGTGTAGTAGAGAATAAATATAGGTATTTACTACAGACCTCTAAAGCTCCTCTTTTTCAGTCCAAACTACCTCTTAAGTTTTGGGGGGATTGTGTACTTACTGCATATCTAATTAATAGATTTCCTTCCAAACTTCTTCAGAATAAATCACCTTTTTAATTACTATTTGGGCAGCCTCCTTCTTTTTCTCACTTCAAAACATTTGGATGCCTATGTTTCTCAACAGTTCCTAAGTGCTATAGGAACGAATTTCAGCCTATAGCTGAACCTTGTATTTTTCTAGGATATCACCTCACTAAAAAGGGGTATAAGCTTTACAACCTCACTACTAAGCTCATACTAGTATCCAAGGATGTGATTTTTAATGAGGACATATTTCCTTTTGCATCATCTCCTACTTCTCCTTCCACTGTCTTCCTTGCTCCTTCTTCCTCTTACCTTTATGATCCCTCCACTCCTTCATGTCCTTGTATTTTAACTCCTTCCTTTCTTGCTCTTTCTTCTTTATTTCCTTTTCATTTTTCTCCTGCACATGTATCTTCTCCTAACTCTTATGCTCATTCTCCAGCTGCTTCATCCCTTGTCCTTAGGAGGTCTGCCAGGACCCATACTCTCCCTACTCATCTCTAACAGTTTGCCTGTGATATCCCTCCTTCCTTATATGGTTCCAGTTCTAATTCTGCATTCCTTCATAGCTTAGCTGATGCTGCTGAATTTGAGCCTCATTCCTATTGATGTGTGGCTAGAATTCGTGATTTTAAGCATTATATACCTCGCATTTTATGTGCTT
>ML300803.1:0-84779 GCA_005239505.1 Nicotiana paniculata
CATTAATATTTACAGCAAAAATAGTATAGAATTTGGGTGTGGTCAAAAAATAGTTGTTCACAGAGCCTAATACTCGTGATTATGGTAATTTTCAGTTGTTTAATCATGTAATTAGTGAAGATTAGGGGTGAAAATGAAGGGGTTAGGGATTGGGAATTGGAGAGTTCGACTTGGGGATTTGAGGGCCCAAATGAGGTTAGATTTTTATAAATTTGGTTTGGTTGGACTCATGAGTGAATGGGCTTTCTAGTTTTGTAAATTTTGTCAGATTTTGAGACATGGGCCCGGGGGTCGGGTTTGAGCCGAATTTGGGATTTTAGGCTAATTTGATAGTTTTTCTTGTAGAATTCATTCCATTAGCGTATATTGATGGTAATATGCTGATTTTGAATAGATTTGGAGCATTTGGAGGCTGATTCGAGAGACAAGAGCATTGCGAGTTAGAGATTTGACCGGTTTGAGGTAAGTAACGATTGTAAATCTAGTCTTGAGGTGACATACATGCTAGGTGACGGGCGTGTGGGCGTGCACCGTTGAGGATTGTGACTTGGTCTGTCCTATAGCAACCGTAGAGTTGCGTATTTTGTTAAAACTTTGTAATATCTTTGTGGTTTAGAAAGAGTTTCTGTAAGTTGGGCTGAATGCCATGTTTGGTCCTTGTGCCAGTACTGTTTGGACCCTCAGGGGCCTTTTTCTTACTATCCTCTCACTGTTTTCGATTGGAAATCTATACTCAATCATGATTAAACCTGTTTACTGCATAACTCAATTTTATTACTCTATTTTGATGCACATAAATGTTGTTTTGGGCTGAGTTCCCTGTTTTTACTTAAATGCCCGAGTGGCTTGTGAGGTTTATGATTGAGTGAGGCCGATGGTCTGATTTGTGAGTATTTTTATGGCATAAGTCTACACGCTGCAACATGTTTGATATAGGCCGAGGGCCTGAGTTATTTATTCCATGATTTGGCTTGATATAGTGCTTAGGCTGAAGGATCCCCTCTAGAGTCTGTACACACCCCCAGTGAGCGTAGGTACCTACTGAGTACGAGTGCCGAGTGTTGAGTGAATGGGAGGCATGAGTGATGGTGAGGTATGCCTTAGGGCTGTTTACGAGTGACTGTGAGGTTTGCCCGAGGGGCTGTATATGAGTGATGTTTTGCCCGAGGGGCTGTTTATGATTTCATCATTTTTCAGTCTCTTTTAGATTGAGCCTCTGTTGAAACTGTTGAAAAATATCTTTAAATGAATTTTCACCTGAACTGGATTTTAAACAAGATGATTTGACTCAGATACTGATTTGAAAGCATGTCATATTTTACTGAGATTCATGATGTGGACTTTATATGTTTTACTGCTCGTCACTGCTGCTCAGTCTTTATTTACTGTTGTTACTTACTGAGTTGGCATACTCACGTTACTCCCTACACCTTCTGTGAAGATCCTGGTGTTACTGGACGTGCTAGCGAGTGTTGATTTCATCCGTCACGGATCTATCAGAGTTGGCAAGGTAGCTGCCTGGAGATCGCATCCCTGCTCTTCTCCTTCCTATCTTCCCATAGTTGTTTTAGTGGATTTTTGGACCGTTGTAGTCTTAGTATTTTTAGACAGATTTTGTAGACGCTCATGACTAGTGACACCCGATGTCAGGCTTTTCTTTCTGCACTTTTCATTTGTTTTGAATTTCTTTATGAAGTTTTACTATGAAATAACTTAAAATTAGCTTTGAAATGAAATATGACGTTGTTTTGAGTAATGAGTCGGCTAGCCTAGTACCACGATAGGCGCCATCACGACATGGTAGTTTGGATCATAACTAGTTGGTATCAGATCCTTGGTTACATAGGTCTCACAAGTCATGAGCAAGTTTAGTAGAGTCTTGCGGATCGGTGCGGAGACATCCGTACTTATCTTCGAGAGGCTGCAGAAACCGTAGGAAAAATCTCACACTCTTGAATTCTTGTCTTGCGAATCTATTGATCCTGGTAACTAAACTTCTATTGTTTCATTCTCTCACAGATGGTGAGGACCCACACTATCAGACAGGATGACCAGCCACCAGTCATGCCCGTGAGAGGCCGAGGCCGCGGTCAAATCCGTGGTAGGGGTAGGGGTGCAAACCGCACAGCAGCCGGGGCAGTACCTGTAGACCCTCTAGTTGCTCCAGATCAGGTCCTAGCTACAGATGTGCCTATTTTGATTCTTGGCCTTCAGGAGGCCCCAACCCATATCTTATCAGTATGTACTAGCCTTGCTCAGGTGGTCTCAGTTACTACGGCCGCATCCACTTCTCAGGGCGGGGGAGGCACTCAGACTCCCACCGCTCGCACACCTAAGCAGGTTGTTCAGGGACTTCAAACACCGGGGCACCTCCAGCCCAGCTGGTTGCAGCTGCTTAGGACTTTGTAGTTTCTGTTATGCCAGAGGATGAGCAACGCAAATTGGAGAGGTTTGGGAGACTCCAGCCTCCGTTGTTTAGTGGTGCCGAGGGTGAGGATGCACAAGGTTTCTTGGACAAGTGTCAGAGGATACTTCGGACAAAAGGTATTCTAGAGACCAGTGGGGTCTTATTCACTACTTTATAGTTCTTTGGGGCTGTATTTAGTTTGTGGGAGGAGTACGAGAGGCGTAGGCCAGTTGGCGCGGCGCCCCTTACTTGGCAGCAGTTCTCCGTTCTCTTTCTGGAGAAGTTTGTACCTGAGTCCCGCAGAGAGGAGCTGCGCAGATAATTTGAGCAGCTTCGATAGGGTGATATGTCTATTACACAGTATGAGATGCGGTTCTTCGAGTTGGCCCATCATGCAGTCTGGTTGGTTCCCATAGATCGAGAGAGAATCAGAAGGTTTATAGATGGCCTCAGTTTTCAGCTTCGATTGCTTATGACCAGAGAAAGAGTGTCTAGTGCTACTTTTGATGAGGTTGTCGACATTGCTCGACATATTGAGATGGTTCGAGGTTAGGAGAGGGTTGAGAGAGTGGCCAAGAGGCCTCGTGGTCAGGGTGGATTCAGTGGTTCTCCTCATGGGGGTCAGTTCCAGCACGACAGAGGCCGTCCATTCAGGCATGCATAGTCAGCTCGCCCAGTTCACCGGGATGCATCATCGGGTCATAGTTCTCACAGTTCTCATTAGGGCCACTTATCATTTAGTGCCCTCCCAATCCAGAGTTCATCCCATGCTCCATCAGCTCAGGGCTCCTCCACGCTAGGTTCTTCTACCAGTTATCCTGGTGCTAGGGGTTCCCTTCAGTCCCCGCCACCAGCACCAGAGAGTTGTTTTGAGTGTGGGAAGTTGGGGAATATGTGGAGGCAGTGTCCTCGTCGTCATGGGGGTTCATCTCAACAGAGGAGTCAACCATCGACTTCAGCTCTAGTTACTTCACTGTCTGCCAGCCAGCTAGGGGTTGAGGTGAGTCAGCTAGGGGTCACCCTAGAGGGGGAGTCGATCAAGTGGTGGTCAGGCCTATTTATATGCACTCCCAGCCAGACCAGATGCTATGGCTTCAGATGCCGTGATCACAGGTATTGTTTCAGTTTGTCATAGAGATGCCTCTGTATTATTTGACCCTGGTTCCACCTATTCGTATTTTTCCTCATACTTTGCTCATTTTATGGATATCCCCCATGAGTCTTTAGTTTCATTTGTTCATGTATCTATTCCTGTTGGCGATACTATTGTTGTGGACCGCGTGTATCGGTCGTGTGTGGTGACTATTGGGGGTCTGGAGACCCGAGTGGATCTATTATTGCTCAGTATGGTTGACTTCGATGTGATATTGGGCATGAATTGGCTATCCCTATATCATGTTGTTCTAGATTGTCATGCTAAGACCGTGACCTTAGCGATGCCGAGATTCACGAGGGTTGTGTGGAGCAGTTCTATAGATTATGTACCGAGTAGGGTGATTTCCTACTTGAAGGTTCAGCGTATGGTTTAGAAAGGTTGCATATCTTATTTGGATTTTATGAGGGATGTCTGTGTAGAGATTCCCACTATTTATTCTGTTCTAGTGGTCCGTGATTTTTCGGATATGTTTCCTGCAGACCTGTCGGGCATGCCGCCTGACAGGAATATTGACTTTGGTATTGATTTGGTGCCGGGCACTCAGCCTATTTCTATTCCACCATATCCTATGGCAGCGACGAAGTTGAAGGAATTGAAAGAACAACTTCAGGAACTCCTATATAAGGGGTTTATTCGTCCTAGTATGTCACCTTGGGGTGCAACGGTTCTATTTATGAAGAAGAAGGATGGTTCCATGATAATGTGTATTGATTACAGGCAGTTGAACAAGGTCACAGTCAATAACAAGTATCCTTTGCCTTATATTAATGATTTATTTGACCAGCTCCAGGGAACGAGTGTGTTCTCTAAGATCGATTTGAGGTCCGAGTATCATCAGCTGAAGATTCGGGATTCGAATATTCTTAAGACAGCTTCCAGGACCTGTTATGGCCATTATGAATTCTTGGTGATGTATTTTGGGCTGACCAATGCCCCAGCAACATTCATGCATTTGATGAATAATGTATTCCATCCATATTTGGACTCCTTCATTATTGTATTTATTGATGACATCCTGGTGTACTCTCGTAGCCAGGAGGAGCATGCTCAATATTTGAGGATTATATTATAGAGATTGAGGGAGGAGAAACTTTATCTCCAAGTGTGAGTTTTGGCTTGGTTCAGTAGCATTCTTGGGGCACATGGTGTCCAATGAGGGTATTTAGGTGGATCCGAAGAAGATAGAGGCATTGCAGAGTTGGACTAGACCGCCCTCAGCTACGGAGATTAAGAGCTTCCTTGGTTTGGCGGGTTATTACTGTCACTTTGTGGAGGTATTTTCATCTATTGCTTCACCCTTGAACAAATTGACCCAAAAGGGTGCTCCATTCAGGTGGTCGGACGAGTGTGAGGAGAGCTTTCAGAAGCTCAATACTGCTTTGACCACAACTCCAGTGTTAATGCATAAGGGTAGGGTGATTGCCTACGCCTCACGCCAGTTGAAGACCCATGAGAAGAATTATCCAGTGCATGATCTTGAGTTAGCAGCCATTGTTCAGGCCTTCAAGATTTGGCGTCATTATTTGTATGGGGTTCATTGTGAGATTTATACTGATCATCGTAGTCTGCAACATCTGTTTAAGCAGAAGGATCTTAATTTGCATTAGCAGAGATGGTTGGAGCTTCTTAAAGACTATGATATCACTATTCTATACCATCTGGGGAAGGCCAATGTGGTGGACGATGCTTTGAGTCGCCGGACAGAGAGTTTGGGCAGTTTAGCATATCTCTCAGCAGTAGAGAGACCTTTGGCATTAGATTTTCAGGCCTTAGCAGGGCCAGCTTGTGAGATTGGATATTGCGGAGCCTAATTGGGTATTGGCTTGCGTGCTCTCCAGATCTTCTCTTTATGACCATATCAGGGAGCGTCATTATGATGATCCTCACTTTATCGTTCTTCAGGACAGGGTCCGACGAGGTGACGCTAGGGATGTGACTATTCGTGATGACAGTGTGATGAGGATGCAGGGCTAAATATGTGTACCTAATGTTGATGGGCTTAGGGAGTTGATTCTTTAGGAGGCCCACAGCTTGCGGTATTCCATCCATCTAGGTGCCGCGAAGATGTACAAGGAATTGAGACAACACTATTGGTGGAGGCGGATGAAGAAGGATATAGTTGGGTTTGTATCTCGGTGTCTCAACTGTCAGCAGGTTAGGTATGAGCATCAGAGACCAGTGGCTTGCTTAAGAGATTGGATATTCCGAAGTGGAAGTGGGAGCGGATCACCATGGACTATGTAGTTGGGCTCCCACGGACTTCGAGGAAGTTTGATGCTATTTGGGTTATTGTGGATCGGCTGACCAAGTCTGCGCACTTCATTCCTGTTGGTATTACTTACACTTTGGAGCGATTATCTGAGATTTATATTCTAGAGATTGTTCGCCTGCATGGTGTCCCAGTTTCCATCATTTATGATAGAGGTACTCAGTTCACATCGCAGTTTTGGAGGGTCGTGCAAAAAGAGTTAGGTACTCAGGTTGAGTTGAGCAGAGCTTTTCACCCTCAGACAGACGGGCAGTCCGAACGCACTATTCAGATTTTGGAGGACATGTGGCGCGCTTGTGTTATTGACTTTGGAGGTTCATGGGACCAATTTTTTTTGCTCGCGGAGTTTGCATATAACAACAGTTATCAGTCGAGTATTCAGATGGCTCCGTATGAGGCTTTATATGGGATGAGGTGTAGATCTCCGGTTGGATGGTTTGAGCCGGGTGAGGCTAGACTCTTGGGTACAGACTTAGTTCAGGATGCTTTAGATAAGGTGAAATTGATTCAAGAGCGGTTTCGCATGGCGCATTCTAGGCAGAAGAGCTATGCGTACAGGAAGGTCTGTGATGTGTCATTTATGGTTGAGGAGAAGGTCTTGCTGAAAGTATCACCCATGAAGGGTGTTATGAGGTTTGGGAAGAGGGGAAAGTTGAGCCCCCGATTCATTGGGCCTTTTGAGGTGCTTCAGAGGATAGGGGAGGTGGTTTATAAGCTTACCTTTCCACCTAGTTTGTCGAGTGTGCATCCGGTATTTCATATTTCCATGCTTCAGAAGTATGTTGGCGATTCGTCCCATGTTTTGGACTTCAACACGGTTCAGTTGGAGGGTGATATGACTTCTGAAGTGGAGCCGGTGGCTATTGTGGATCGGATGATTCGAAAGTTGAGGTTAAAGGCCATAACTTCAATGAAGGTGCAGTGGAGAGGGCAGCCTGTGGAGGAGGCCACCTGGGAGACCGAGCTGGAGATGCAGAGTAGATATCCACACCTATTTGAGACTCCAGGTATGTTTCTCGACTCGTTTGAGGACGAACATTTGTTTAAGAGGGGGAGGATATAACGACCCAGCCGGTCATTCTGAGATTTATAGCCCCGTTTCCCCCATTTCTGCTTCTTTATGTGCTATTCAGCTATATTGTATGGTATCGGGTTGGTTGGTTCGGGGTGGTTTTGGAGTGGAATGAGACACTTAATCTCTTATTTAGAAGTTTAAGTTGCAAAAGTCAACCAGATGTTGACTTATGAGTAAATGATATTGGATTTGGATTTTTATGGTTCAGTTAGCTCTGCTAGGTGATTTTGGACTTAGGAGCGTGTCTGGAATGTAATTTGGAGGTCCGTGGTAGAATTAGGCTTGAATTGGAGAAATTGAGAATTTGGTAATTTCCGGTCGGCAGTGGAAAATCTGATATCGGAGTCGGAATGGAATTCTGGAAATTTAAGTAGGTTCGTAATGTCATTTCTGACGTGTGTTCAACATTTGAGGTTATTCGGACAAAGTTTGGTAGGTTTCAGTGTCGTTTGCGGAAATTGGAAGTTTACAAGTTCTTAGGCTTGAATCCGAGGTTGATTTGGTGTTTTGATGTTGTTTTGAGTGTTCCGAAGACTGGACTTAGTTCGTATATTGTTGTGACTCGTTGGTATTATTGGTTGAGGTCCTGAGTGCCTCGGGTGTGTTTTCAGATGGTTGACGGGTTGATTGTTGGGTTGAAAGTTACTGAAAATCAGCTGGTGTGAGATATGCTGATGTTTCTGCACCTTCAGATGGAGAGCCGCATGTGCGAGGTCGGAGGCGCGGTGGGAAGGTGCGCAGATGCAGAGAAGGTGAGGCTGAGGCTGGAGCACAGGTGCGCAGGCTTCGCCGCACCTGTGAGGACGCAGGTGCAGAAGCTAGGGAGTTAAGTGAAGTTCATAGGTGCAGCTCTTTGACCGCAGGTGCGGTCCCGTGAATGCGAAGAATAGGCTGCATGTGCGAAAGTCCTGGGCAGAAGGTATATACTGCACACTTCGCGAATTTTTGTGTATTCTTCACCATTTCTATTCGGATTTAAAACTTTTTGGAGAGTTTTGAAGAGGGAATCAAGGGGGTTTTCATTGAGGTAAGTTACTTGAGCCTAATACTCGTGATTATGGTAATTTTCAGTTATTTAGTCATGTAATATGTGAAAATTAGGGATGAAAATGAAGGGTTTAGGGTTTGGGAATTGGAGAGTTCGACTTGGGGATATGAGGGACCAAATGAGGTCGGATTTTTATAAATTTGGTACGGTTGGACTCGTGAGTGAATGGGATTTCTAGTTTTGTAAATTTTGTCGGATTTTGAGACGTGGGCCCGGGGGCCGGGTTTGAGTCGAATTCGGGATTTTAGGCTAATTTGAAAGTTTTTCTTGTAGAATTCATTCTTATTGATGGTAATATACTGAATTTTTAATAGATTCGGAGCATTTGGAGGCCGAGTCGAGAGACAAGAGCATTATGGGTTAGAGATTTGACTGGTTTGTGGTAAGAAACGATTGTGAATCTAGTCCTGAGGGTATGAAACCCCGGATTTCGTATCATTTTACTATTCTGGGGTGACGCACATGCTAGGTGACGGTCTTGTGGACGTGCACCATTGGTGATTGTGACTTGGTCCATCCCGAAGCAACCGTAGAGTTGCGTATTTTTCTAAAACTATATAATAACTTTGTGTTTTAGAAAGAGTTTCTGTAAATTGGGCTGAATGCCCTGTTTGGGCCTTGTGTTAGTACTGTTTGGAGCCTCATGGGACTTTTTCTTACTATCCTCTCACTGTTTTCGATTGGAAATCTATAATCAGTCATGATTAAACCTGTTTACTGCATAACTCAGTTTTATTACTCTGTTTTGATGCACATAAATGTTGTTTTGGGCTGAGTTCCCTATTTTTACTGAAATGCCCGAGTGGCTTGTGAGGTTTATGACTGAGTGAGACCGAGGGCTTGATTTGTGAGGATATTTATGGGATCGAGCTGCACGCCGCAGCATGTTTGGTATAGGTCGAGGTCCTGAGTGATTTATGCCATGATTTGGCTTGATATAGTGCTTAGGCCGAAGACACCACAGTGAGCGCAGGTACCTACTGAGTGCGAGTGCCGAGTGCCAAGTGGCTGGGAGGCATGAGTGATGGTGAGGTATTCCCGAGGGGCTATTTACGAGTGACTGTGAGGCTTGCCCGAGGGGCTGTATATGAGTGATGTTTTGCCCGAGGGGCTGTTTATGATTTCATCATTTTTCACTCTCTTTTGCATTGAGCTTCTGTTGAAACTGTTGAAAAATATCTTTAAATGAATTTTCATTGGAACTAGATTTTAGACGAGATGATTTGACTCAGATACTGATTTGAAAGCATGTTGTATTTTACGGAGATTTCATGATGTGGACTTTATGTGTTTTACTGCTCGTCACTGCTGCTCAGTCTTTATTTACTATTGTTACTTACTGAGTTGGCGTACTCGCGTTACTCCCTACACCTTGTGTGCAGATCCAGGTGTTACTGGACGTGATAGCGAGTGTTGATTTCATCCGTCGCGGATCTATCAGAGTTGGCAAGGTAGCTGCCTGGCAATCGCATCCCTGCTCTTCTCCTTCCTATCTTCCTATAGTTGTTTTAGTGGATTTTCGGACTGTAGTAGTCTTAGTATTTTTAGACAAATTTTGTAGACGCTCATGACTAGTGACACCCAATGTCGGGCTTTTCTTTCTGCTCTTTTCATTTGTTTTGAATTTCTTTATGAAGTTTTACTATGAAATAATTTGAAATTAGCTTTGAAATGAAAAATGACGTTGTTTTAAGTAATGAGCCGGCTAGCCTAGTACCACGATAGGTGCCATCACGACATTGTAGTTTGGGTCTTGACAACAGGCTAAACATTGCCTTCCTTTGCATGAGACTAAGCATTGTCTCCCATCTTGGATGAGGCTAAGCATTGCCTCCTCAACTGCATAAGGCTAAGCATTGCCTTCCTTTGCTTGAGACTAAGCCCTGTCTCCTATTTTGCATGAGGCTAAGCCCTGCCTCCTCATTGTATGAGATTAAGCATTGTCTCCCAATCGCATGAGGCTAAACATTGCCTCCCTAATTGCATAAGGCTATGCTCTACCTTTCCTTACATAATACCAAATGCTATGCTACTTGAAATCTAGCACTATTTTCAATTTTTCTCGGGGCTAAGCTCTGCCCCCAATCTTACACAAGACTAAGCTTTGTCTTGTTTCGCTTATGACCAAGCATCTCGCCACTTTGTCCAAAGGCGTCATAGTCTGAAGGTATCATCCTTATAGCCGGAAGACACCATGCGATGGCCTGAGGATCTCTCAATATTGCACATCATTTTTCAAAGGCGTCATAGTTCAGAGGCACCATTTTCATAGCCTGAGAACATCATTTCATGGCTTGCGAATACCTTTATTATACGTTTCATGGACCGGGACGTCATGGTTTAAGGACATCATCCACATCGTCCAAAGACAACTTTCATGGTCCAAAGGGAATTTGCATCATATTTAAATTATCGCAATATATATACCTGCATGCATAGTTTTTAAGTTTTGCAGGTGATCCAGGAGGTAACCGTTCTCCCAATGGGAGAAATCTTCACTCCAGTTTCCGTTCAATGTTCACATCCTGCAATTATTTCAAATGCAGCCTGATGTGCCGGAGAATTTCGGCACATTTAATACCAAAATTTCTTAGATTATAGCTTGTTTTAAGAGTATTTACCTTTTATACTTATAGAATTTTGATGTTTTGCAATGCATGAGGCTTAAACACTAAAGAACATGGAAAAGAGATCAAAGGTGAGGAAATTAACACTATGCGATCGCATATTTGACAAGAGGACGTCGCAGAACTAACATGCGAATCGCATAATGCACCCAGGGATCGCAGACCTCAACAGAAAGATAGGCCAATTTCAAGAGCAAGAATGAGGTCGATTATGCGACCACATAACTCACATACGAGCCGGAGAGTTAACCGCAGAATCCCTGGTACCTGAAGCTGCCTCAAGAATGCGATGCAAATCTGCGGTCACAGATCAACAATGCGAACCGCAGATCAACAATGCGGTGACTACCTGGAAACTAGGGTTTAGAGATGCGATATCCAGGTGAACTATGCGAAACGCATTTTCTTTATGCGATCGCATAGTTGACCTGAAGGGGTATTTTTGTCCGTTTTTGGCCCCGATTTTTAGCCCACTATAAATAGATTTATTTGGATTTTGTGGGTCATTCTTGTCTAGTTTTAGAGAAACATTACCCTATTAAATATTCTCCTCCTTTTTGGAAGCATTAGGGCAAGAAATCCTTGATTTTGTAAGCATTCATGACATTTATTACTCTTAGCTTTTTGTCATTTATTATGTGTAGCTAGCCTTAAATACTAAGGTTGTGGACCCTAAATGGGTGTTATGTATTTGGGTATTTAACATTGTATATATGCATAATGGGTTGTTGATATTTATTTACTCTTCATTTATATTTATTGTTAGTGGTTGCAAACATTAACTTATGCCATAAATTCTTTCTTAGCTTGGAGAAGTGGGTTAGAATCGGTAAGAGTAAATATCAAAGACTCAAGGCTTTAAACCTTGTTTAATAGAATCACTTAGGAATAAGTTGGTTTTATTTGGCCGTAAGTGATTTGGTTTTAATGCAACTCTTTTATATTTGGGAAAATTATAAAGAGGAAATACTACCCTATTATTGGAAAATATTGGGTAGTCATTTAGAAATCAATTGCATATCAAGAACTTCCCATTAGAAATATATCATATTAATACCCATTTGCATTACACTTCATTAAAGGGGACACAACCTTGGTTCACTTAATCATATTAATTACAACTTTAATTAATTCTCATTGCCACTATATTTACTAGATTATTACATAACAAATCCCCATATTCCCATTCATTAATGGAATGGAATTATGATTTAAGTTAAGAATCACACTATCAAAGTAATATTTTCACACCTATTCACTGTGGGATTCGACCCCAACCTTGTTGGGTTATTATATTTGACAATCGACCTCTTACACTATTTTAAGGTGTAATTTGAGCGTATCACAGCCAACCACCGTCCGTTACCCACTTCCACTTGATAACCATTCATATTCTCATCCATAATTGTTCTGAGATACATCTATCCACAATTCCATATAAACTCATCTGATATCGTCATATCTAGAAGAACCTGTCCATTCTTATAACAACACCATCGACTCAGTTCACCGCTGGATCCAGAACTACACGCGACCCGATTCCCGTAATACCAGGGATATGTAGGCAACTCAGAAACCAGAGTTCGGCCTCCATCTTTTCAAATCACCCCATTCGGTCAAAATCGATCATCATTTCTTTACCCGACAACTCTTTCATCATTCACGGGTAAAGAGGGGCAGCTATTGATACCCAATTTTCCCCTCGTATTTTAAAAATAATATATATATACTTTCAAAATAGTACATTTGCATCATCATTTAGTTTAAAAACGTATACAAGCATTTTTCATAATTTTCCATAATTTTTGAAAGCTTTAAATTCATTTCTTTTTGCATTTTATTATATAAATACCCAACAATTATCCTTCAAATTATTTTTTATGATGATTTAATCATCCAAACTTATTATTTACACCAACGTGTATGTTTAAATATTCTACTACATTTTTCATAATTACATTTGCATTCATTGGGCTAATTGCACATTCTTGCAATAATAGCCTATATTCATGTTTAACTATATTATTTATGCCAAAATAAATTTTATATTTTGTTAATTTATTATTTTTAATCATTTTAGTGCACAAATAATATTATTTATTAATTACTTTTATAAATTATTTTTGATAAAATGTTGGGTATTTAAAAACTAGCCCCACTTTAAACCTATTTTCGGACCAAGTAATGGCCCAAAACACCTAATACCAGCCCAATAACCCCAACCCAAAACCAATAACCGCATTAACCCATAACCATGTCGCGACCCATCCAAATGAACCCGACCTGACCCCCTTTTAATCGTGGCTGTTGATCTCTAAGATCAACGACCCATATCTAACCCATGTTTAATTCCCCCTTTAACTAACCTAATGCTTAAGCCTAACCCCATTTCCCCTTACCCGCCGCCTCTACATTCTCTCATCTTCCTTCCCCCTCTTAAAGAACCCTAAAGTCGTCGCCCCTAAATCTTCTCCTAATCCCAACTAATATGGGATTCAATGGATATTGCTTACCATACTCGACCCCCTTCTGGTACTGGCTACTCTCCTATAGTGCTTGCCTAAACATGGCAAGCAGATCTCCTCAAAATCGAACCAAAACATTTCAAATCCCTGATTTTTGAGTGTTATTCCGTCTATATTCATCCTGTGCTACTGTGAGTCCGAATATTTGTTTATATCCTGTTGATTCTTACTTTCCCTAAAACTAGAGTTTACAAAATCGAACCAAAATTAGTTCAAATATCTGATTTTGAGTGCTATTATTTCTATATTCGTCCTATATTCTACTGTGGGCCCGGTTTTTGTTTATATTTTTTCAATATTTACTTTCCCTAAAAAACTAGGGTTTACAGATTTCTTAAATTGATTTTCGGACTTATTTGTATATTTATTTTCCTTGTTTGAATCTGGTACCGTTTGATTCCTACTATTATATAAACCTCTACACCATTCCCTTCAAAGGAGGACTTCAATCACTAAACTTTCACTAAAAAACGGAGGCTTTTACTCTGTTCGTTTACCTTCTTGTTCTATTTTTGGATCTTGACCGGCTGAAAGCCAAGGCCACCAGATTTCCTACTTTTCGATCTTTCTTGGGTGTGAGCACTGTCCTGGGTTGTTGAATGCCTTGGGAACTTGAAACATTTGAGATTCTGGGTCCTGGTTGCTGTTCTTTTCTTGTTTATTGAGCAATAATTGGTCAATTCTTAAACCTTTGCAATGTTTAATCCATTATGTTCTAATTAGCATGTCTATGCTCTCTGAAATTTCATGATTTGGTATAATTCCCTGACTTTCCTCATATGTGATTCTGCCTATAAACTATTAGCCTAATGATGTATTTGTATCCAACGTAGGCATTCTGGACAATTCGAAGTATGTTTAATTTTATGTGACTGATAATTTGAGTGTTATGCCTTAATTATTTGGCCTAATCCTGTTCTTACATGATTCTGAACTTCTTTAGTGATTAGTTTATGTCATTAATATGCCTTAATCTATTTATGATCCTCACTCTAAGTGTGTAGTGTGCTCCTATGACTATGTTTGTCACTTATTATGTTCTTGCTCTACCCAGTTCTGTATCCCTAGCAATTAAGTGGAGCTCTCAAACTGATTTTTTCTAAACTATGATTTTGCTTGCCTCATTAGTATAAGTTATACTGTTTGAGTCCTATGTGTAACATAATTTGATCCTGTAGGTTTTTAAACTTGTTGTATTAATGACAACTATTTGTCTTACTAGCCTAATGCTCCTTTCCTATTAACATGGTAATCCCATAAGCTTCAGGCTCCCGATTTCCTATTAATATGTCACCCTGCCTCCAATGTGTTATGTGACAATTTGCAACATTATCCTGTTTCTCGAATGCTTGCATCCCCTGTATTGACATGACCACTATGTGATTATTTAGTAGTGTTTGCAAATGCTTTTCAAAACCTGTTACTTTATTACTATTTTCATTAGTTGCTCCTTGTTATTTCTTGGTTAGTTGAAAGCCAAGGCCCCTTAAAGCTTCTCCATTAACCTCCCTAGTGTGAGCACTGCTCGGGGTATATTTTGAGACCCTTGTAAACTCTGACACACTAGGGTCTAAGGTTCTTTGGCCACTTTGTCCTAATTTCTCTATTATGCCCCTTTCTACCTACTAAATAAGCCAATTGGCTTGTGTAAATGGCTGTTTTCTGGATCTTTTGATCAACTATTGCTACTGGGTTTGGGCTATCTTGTGTAAAAGAAGATTGTTTTCTGGGTGTGATCAACTATGATTTCTGAGCTATGTTTAATCCGTTCAACATGTTTTGCTCCTATGTGTTTGTTAGATAACCTGCCTATAGGACTTGAATGCTTAATTCATTCAACATGTTCTGTTCCTATGTGTTTTGTTAGATATCATGCCTATAGGAAGTAAAATGTCGATGACCCTTCTTTCAATTTTCATAATTACACCGTACTCATTAGATATCATGACCATAGGATTATACTAGCTTATGTTCTACCGATTTTCATCAAGAAATCATGTATATAGGACCTTAATTGGTTAATTTACTATCATACTGCTCACCTAGAAGACATGCCTACAGGGGCTAAGTATAAAAAATCAGTTTCAATCATTAATCGCTAGAAAACCGGCCTATAAGGTATTACCACTCGCCTTAAAGTGTTAATACTGAACTTTCAAACACTGTTTCATTGCTTAGCCATGTCACTATTAGAAAGCATGCCCATAGGATCAAACTGAGTAATTCTGAGTATTTCAATGGTTATCACTGCCAATTACTGCGTAAATCACCTAGTTATCATATCTATAGGTTTAACCGCTTATAATCTATAATTTCGATACTCAGCATGCAATACCCCCTAAACTGTGTAATTGTTAGAAATCCTGTCTATAAGTTTAAAGTAGCACCTTGCATCTGAAACTTCCTACACGTTTGAATCCGAGGTCACATAGAAACCATGTTTATAGGGCTTAATGGCTTTAATTTGCCTCAATTCTAAAACTGTCTAACACCTAATATGAGAATTTATTCATGTGCATTTGTTGTCTAAGTGCGGAGGCTAACTTGAGCCCTTAATTGCCTTTACATGAAATTCCAACTTGTTTTGTATGTCACCTTGTTTTATCATTTTTGAGCAGCCTAAGATAAGTCTAGAACCATCCAAAATAGAGGTCCAAACGCCTCCTGGGCCATAGGCATAGAACGGGTAGTGCATGCATAAGGCACGACTTAGAATCAACTAGTACGCTTTAGGTAAAAACTTAAAGATAGTAATCGGATAGCAGGAGATGATAGTTTGTGCCCTCTGAATAATACGAGTAACACCCCATCTCGAGGGAGTTATGAAGTATTATTTATGTTGCACGGGGTGATCATTTAGGCTAAAAAACTTAGGTGTCACGCCTCGAGCCTCGGGGCGAGACCGGCACCTAGTGCCTACCTATTCTTGGATAATGTGCGATGAAAAATATAAAACTAAATGAAGACTAACGCTAACTAATGTCAACATAAAGCTGGGCCGGCAAGGCCGTAATAATTACTACAACTGACAAGCCAACAAAATATACGTATAGGGCCTACAAGCCCAACATACTGCACTAACCGACATGATATGTCTACAAGCCTCTACTGATAGATGTACTGTGATCGGAACAGGGCCCCAACCTACCCATAACCTAGCTACATATATACACAAGATATACACCATACAGCTAGACCCCGTAACTCCAAAAAAAGGGGAGCTTACAAATAAAGCTGAACTCGGGCAACACCTACTGAGGAGGTCTACCGGTCTGTCTGTCTGAACTTGCACGCATGAAATGCAGCGCCCCCAGAAAGGGACGTCAGTACGAAATAATGTACCGAGTATGTAAGGCAATATACTGAAAGCTGAAACTGAAATGATAATATAATAACTAAAAGCAACTGGGGGTCAAAGATAATTTGAGGATATGCTCATTGCTGATACTGACTCAACTCTCTCGATATAGTGAGTAAAATAGTTGTCCGGCCCTATAAGGCTTGGTATATATATATATATATATATGCTCTGCCGTAGTAGGATCGCTCATAGGCGCTCAACCTTACTAGGCTTTGTATCTCGAAAAACTAGGCTCGCATAGGCACTCGACCATAGCAGGCTCGGTATATAACTTACCATCTGATCAGAGGTTTCCCAATAGGAGCCTGCCCATCGATTATAGCTCGATGGTAATGAAAATAATGTAATACTGTATACACAGACTCTCTTCTCTCTTGACTGGAAGAAGGGAATACTCAAATGAATATGAAGTCCCAATAAATAAAATATTGTAACTTGCGAGACTAGGAAATATACGTAAAATCGGGAGGGACTATGCCAAAAGTCAATGAGATAGGCCAAACAGCTAACCTATATCCAAGTTGGATTAAAAACTTTAATTTTTTTTCTTGATAGGCGAAATATTTAGATTATCTTAGGGAGGTAGTTTTAATCCTCCTACTGCATCCTTATCAAATCTTCCGCATGGAAGAATGAATCACACAAAGATTATTAAACTTGAGATTTAAAAAAAAGATGTTTTTATTTCTAATTCAAACATTTACTTTATGAAGGGAAGCCACTGTCAAAGCATTACATATTTTCTCTAACGTTTATCATTTGGATTATCGAGAGAACTAATGGACAACAATAGAAATGTCGACTTATCAGCTTTTGATAACTTTTCTTTATGCTTGTTATTTTATATATAAATTACGAGATCATGCCAAAGTGAAGGAAGAGCTTAGCCTTAACATACCTGGAGTAATCAGTATGATATCCTTGGAAAAAAGTTACATCGTACTTCTTTAGAACCGCAAAATTTTACGTTGCTACGGTTTTAACAATTCTCGTTGGAATTTTTTTGTTGCAAGAAATTTTGTTAGTGTAGCGTTTGTCTGAAATTGTTGAATTAGGAAAATGTTGGAAGAAATTCTATTGGAAAGCTTGCCAATTTTATGTAACATGTGTTTGAAATGGTTGAAAGGAAAAGTTGTTTGAAAATGGTTGAATTAGGAAAATCTTATTTAATTTTAAGTCCAATGAAGCCTAAAACCAAATGTCTTACACGTAACTACACAAGATGCCACCTTTCAATTAATAACATTTGTCACCTATTTTAATGGTGGAGCTACCACCCATTCCACTTAGTCATCATCATATATACCCCTAATTAATTAGGTAATATCCCATTATCTAATAATTAGTTAATGACCCACATAATTAAAAATTATCTCAAATTACTTTAAATTTTACTTATTTTAATATACTTTATACATCATATTACCGTGGTCATATGGTACCTCGCATAGTACTAGTCCATAAGTATTGGGTATTATAGCTCGGACCGTATTTTATCCAAAATTCGACAACCTTTAACGAAACTCATTTTTTTAATTCGCGTACCCTTCTTTCATGGCACTTACTTATTGCTTGGTATAAATATCATAAATATGCTAACCTCAAGATAATCTCATCCCCAAGTTTACGTCCATTAACTGAAGACGAAACCTTAACGTACAAAAATGTGAGACGTAACATCCTTCCCCCTTTAGAAACATTCGTCCTCGAATATTTACTATTAGATATTTTGGAACTTTTTTTTGCCGGAGTCCAGAAAACATAATATAAACGCCACATATGGCCACTGTCTATAAATAGCAACACTTGGCTTCACACAACTGTTCATCATAAATTCTGAGAGTCAAAATGAGAGTTTACCTGATGACCTACTGGCCTGGATAGAGTTATGCTGAGGTATCCCATAAATCTCGAGCCGTATCTCCAGTTTGAAATAGGTGGGGGTATTTATACTTCATTTCTTCCTCTGCTTCCCACGTCATCTCCTCTGCCTTCTTACTTCTCCATAAAACCTTCACAGATGCTATCTCCTTATTTCGTAGCTTGCGGATTTGTCGGTCTAGGATGGCAACCGAAATTTCCTCGTATGACAAGTCCTCTGTAATTTGTACATCATCTGTGGGTACCACTCGGGTAGGATCGCCAATGAATTTTTGTAACATAGATACGTGAAAAGCCGGATGAACATACTCCAATTCTGAGGGCAATTCTAACTCATAAGCTACTTGGCCCACTCTCCGAATGATCCTATAAGGCCCAATATACCGTGGGCTAAGCTTGCCTTTCTTTCCAAACCTCATCACACCTTTCATAGGTGACACCTTTAAGAATACCCAGTAATTAACCCTGAACTCTAAATCTCGTCGCTGCACATCAAAATATGACTTCTAACGACTCTGAGTTGTCAGCAATCGCTCCCGGATGAGCTTTACTTTTTCTATGGCATGCTGAACCAGGTCTGGCCCATGTAATCCAGATTCTCCAACATCAAACCACCCTATAGGAGATCTGCACTTACGCCCATACAAAGCTTTGTACGGAGCCATCTGGATACTGGAGTGGTAACTGTTATTATATGCAAACTCGATAAGAGGTAGATGTTCATCCCAACTTATTTTAAAATCCAGCACACATGCTCGCAACATATCCTCGAGCGTCTCAATCGTGCGCTCAGCTTGTCCATTGGTTTGTGGATGAAAAGCTGTGCTGAGATTCACCTGAGTCCCTAGACCTTTCTGAAATGACCTCCAAAAATGTACTGTAAACTGGGCCCTACGGTCAGATATAATAGATGCTGGTACTCCGTGTAGCCACACTATCTCCTTAATATATAATTTTGCATAATCTTCTACTGTATATGTAGATCTGACCGGTAGGAAGTGAGCTGATTTTGTGAGCCTATCGACTATCACCCATATGGAATCGAACTTATGATGAGAACGAGGTAAACCCGTGATAAAGTCCATGTTTATCGCCTCCCATTTCCATGTCGGGATCTCTATAGTTAGCATTAGCCCTCCGGGCTTCTGGTGCTCTATCTTCATCTACTGGAAACTAGGGCATTGAGCGACATACTCATCAATGTTCTTCTTCATATTGTTCCACCAATACACATCCTTAATGTCATGATACATCTTCGTCAACCCAGGGTGAATGGAGTACCACGAATAATGTGCCTCTGACATAATCTTGTCTTGTATCCCTGCTACATCTGGAACACACAAACGAGCTCTGTATCTGAGAAATCCATCTCCTTTGAGTTCGAACGACAACTTCTTCTGCTGCGGAACCCGCTCTCTCAACTCGACCAACTGTGGGTCCTCGTACTGCCTCTCCTTTACCTCAGCTATGAGAGATGATTTTGCAGTATTTTGGAGTACATATCCTCCATTGCCAGAGTCTACTAACCGAATCCCTAAACAAGCCAATTGATGAATCTCTCCGGTTAATTGTCTTTTTTCGGCCTCTACATGTACTAAGCTACCCATAGATCGGCGACTTAAGGCATCTGCTGCAACATTAGCTTTCCCTGGATGGTAGAGAATGTTAACATCGTAATCTTTCAATAACTCAAGTCATCGCCTCTGTCGCAAATTCAACTCTTTTTGGTTGAAGATATATTGCAACTTTTATGATCTGTGAATATATCCACATGAACACCATATAAATAATGCCGCCATATCTTAAGTGCATGGACAACCACATTTAATTCGAGGTCGTGTGTCGGATAATTCTGCTCATGCTTCCTTAACTGCCTTGAAGCATACACAATTACTTTCCCACGTTGTATCAGGACACATCCTAACCCGACACCTGAGGCATCATAATACATGGCATAACCATTTGGACCTTCTAGAAGTGCTAGAACTGGCGCTGAGGTCAAACTGTTCTTAAGCTCTTGGAAACTCTGCTCACAGGCCTCTGTCTACTAAGACTTAGTTGCTTTCTGCGTCAGCTTCGTTAATGGTTCTGAAAGAGAAGAAAAAACCTCTATGAACCTCCGGTAGTATCCTGCTAAGCCTAGAAAGCTACGAATTTCTGTCGGAGTGGTAGGTCTAGGCCAGGATTTCACAGCCTCAGTCTTCTGAGTATCTACCTTTATACCTCCGTCGGATACAACGTGCCTCAAGAATGCTACGGACTTCAACCAGAAGTCACACTTAGAAAACTTAGCATACAATTTATTATCATGGGGGGTTTGGAGTACCGTTCGCAGGTGATCCATATGCTCATCCTCTGAATGTGAATAAACCAGAATATCGTCAATAAAGACTATCACGAACAGATCCAAATATGGCCGAAATAGGCTATTCATCAAGTCCATAAATATGGCAGGTGCATTCGTCAACCCGAAGGACATGACAAGGAACTCGAAGTGGCCATATCGGGTCCTGAAGGCTGTCTTGGGAATATCTTTTTCCCGAACTCTGACCTGGTGGTACCCCGACCTCAAATCTATCTTTGAAAAGCATCTAGCTCCATGCAACTAATCAAACAAGTCGTCTATCCTTGGAAGTGGATACTTATTCTTACTAGTTACCTTGTTCAGTTGCCTATAATTGATACACATCCTTAGCGAGCCGTATTTATTTCATACAACAATACAGGTGCACCCCAAGGTGAGGTACTGGGTCTGATGAAACCTTTCTCTAGTAAATCTTTTAACTGCTTCTTCAACTTCTTTAATTCGGCATGTGCCATTCTATACAGAGGGATGGATATTGGTTGCATTCCCAGAAGCAAATCAATGCCAAAATCAATCTCTCGCTCTAAAGGAATACCTGGAAGCTCATCTGGAAATACATCCATGTACTCTTTGACTACTGGAATAGACTGAAGTGTAGGTATCGCAACATTCACATCTTTAACTCGCACAATATGATAAATGCACACCTTTGTGACCATTTTCCTCGCCTTCAGATAGGAAATAAACCTACCTCTGGGTGTCGCTATATTACCTACCCATTCAAGGACTGTCTCACCTAGAAAACGAAATCTGGCTGTCTTTGCTCGACAATCAACTGTGGCATAACAAGCTACCAACCAGTCCATGCCCATGATAGCATCAAAATCTAACATCTCTAGCTCAACTAGGTCGGCTGAGGTTTGACGACCACAAACTGATACCTTACAACCTTGGTAAACGCGTATAGCGATAGTCAATTCTCTGACTGGTTTAGATAATGCAAAAGAATCACGTAGTATTTTAGGCACTATACCAAATTTCCTCGCGACAAATGGGGTAATACAAGATAAAGTAGATCCTGGGTCTATGAAGGCATAAACATCGTGAGAACAAATGGTCAACATACCTGCCACAACATCTGGTGAGGACTCTCGGTCCTGTCGACCTGCTAGCGCATAGATATGATTCTAGTTACCATATGAACTGGATCCTCTACCTCTGCCTCAACCTCTACCATCCGAAGACTGAGACTCGTGCCCTGAAGAATGCACAGACATAGTTGATCCTGTTGCTGAAATTCGCTGGTTGCGCCATACCCCCATAATCTCTATTTGGACAATCTCGAATCATATTCCCTGGACGTCCACATGTATAGCAAGCGTCGAAACCGGCTTGGCATTTTCCCAAGTGTCCTCTACCGCAGATGGCACATCGCAGTGGGAATGGCCATTTCTGCCCCGAACCTCGTTGTCGCTGCAAACTGACGCCTGGGAGCTTTCACCTGGTCCTGATTGAGTATAGCGGTCATACCTGTAACCCTGTAGCTGAGGTGGTAGAGGTCTAAGTGGCTGTTCGAAGTACTGGGGCTTGTAACTACCCTGAGACTGCTCCTGAGACCTGACAAATCTCATCCTCTTATGCTGCCCTGACTCAGTCCTCTCCGCACCCTACTGCTGATGCCTACCCCTTTCTATATTCTGGGCAAATGCCTGAATCCGGGAGATATCCATACTATCCTGCAATGCAGCGGTGGCACACGGTCAACTCTGGGGCCAACCTTGCTATAAACTTATGGATTCTATCTCGCATAGTAGCAACTATAGATGGTGCATATCTAGCTAATGAGTCAAAACGGAGACTACATTCTCGAACACTCACATTGCCCTGCTTGAGGGCTACAAACTGATCGAATCGGGCTCGTCGGATCTCTCGTGGTAAGTACTGGTCAAGGAAGGCATCTAAAAAATTCTCCCAAATAGCAGAAGGTGCATCACGTCCCATGGACCTTTCCCATCCCTCGTACAAAAGGATGGCTATATCTCGGAGTCGAAAAGCTGCTAACTCAATTGCCTCTTTCTCCGCTGCATGCATAACCCAAAAGATCCTATGAAGCTGATCTATGAAATCCTGCGGGTCCTCCCTCTGATCTGCCCCTGTGAAATCTGGGGGATTCAAAGCAATAAACTCTCGGACCCTTGAACTCCCAGATCCCTCAGAAGGTCCTGCACTAGTGGATGCCCTAGACTGTTGCTGGGTAGCTACCAACTGTGCCAACAAATGCACCGCACTCCTCAAGTACTGATCTGATGGAAGCGGAGGGGGAACTGGATGTGCGGTCTCCCTAGGAATCTCCTTAGGTGGTGGAGGAGCCGGTAGCTGCTGGGTAAGGGTCTCTCCCTGCAACTCCGATTGGGCCCCATCTGCTGGGGGTACCCTACTAGTCCCCTCACCTACTGCTATTTCTCTCCTTTGGCTAGCCATAGTCTTCCTAGTTACCGTCATCTGTGCATGCAAACGTCAACACATAAGTTTAACTCAAATTTCCTATAACTCAGTGCTACAACACGATTTAGATTTGAAAGAAGGATAACCAACTCCTAAATGCCCTGTAGTCCCCTGCTTATATAATGTGGTGCACCACACATCTATAAACAAGACCCTATTAGACACGGCCTGTAGACTCCCTAGGACAGAACTGCTCTGATACTACTTTGTCACGCCCCGAGCCTGAGGGCGAGACCGGCACCTAGTGCCTACCTATTCTTGGATAATGTGCGATGCAAAATATAAAACTAAATGGAGACTAACGCTGACTAATGTCAATATAAAGCTGGGCCGGCAAGGCCGTCATAATTACTACAATTGACAAGCCAACAAAATATACGTACAGGGCCTACAAGCTCAACATACTGCACTAACCGACATGATCTACAAGCCTCTACTGATAGATGTATTGTGATCGTAATAGGTCTCCGACCTACCCATAACATATCTACATATATACACAAGATATACACCACACTGCTAGACCCGACAACTCCGAAAGAAGGGGAGCTTACTGATAGAGCTGAACTCGGGCAACACCTACTGAGGATGTCTACCCGTCTATCTGTCTGAACCTGCACGCATGAAATGCAGCGCCCCCAGAAAGGGTCGTCGGTACGAAATAATGTACCGATTATGTAAGGTAATATACTGAAAGCTAAAACTGAACTGATAATATAATAACTGAAAGCAACTGGGGGTCAAAGATAATCTGAGGATATGCTCATGTGCTGATACTGACTCAACTCTCTTGATATAATGAGTAAAATAGTTTTCCGACCATATAAGGCTCGGTATATGTATATATATATATATATATATATATATACATATACCGAGCCTTATATGGTCGGAAAANCGCTCATAGGTGCTCGGCCGTACTAGGCTCTGTATCTCGACCAACTGGGCTCGCTCATAGGAACTCGGCCATAGCAGGCTCGGTATATAACTTACTATCTGATCAGAGGTTGCCCAATAGGGTCCTGTCCATCGATTATAGCTCGATGGTAATGAAAATAATATAATACTGTATATATAGACTCTCTGCTCTCTTGACTGGAAGAAGGGAATACTCAAATGAATATGAAGTCCCGATAAAGAAAATATTGTAACTTGCGAGACTAGGAAAATATACGTAAATTCGGGAGGGACTATGCCAAAAGTAAATGAGATAGGCCAAACACCTAACCTGTATCCATGTTGGATTAAAAACTTTAATTTTTGTTCTTGATAGGCGAAATATTTAGATTATCTTAGGGAGGTAGTTACTGCATCCTTACCAAATCTTCCGCATGGAAGAATGAATCACACAAAGAACATTAAACTTGAGATTTTAAAAAAGATGTTTTTATTTCTAATTCAAACACTTACTTTATGAAGTGAAGCCACTGTCAAAGCACTACATATTTCCTCTAACGTTTATCATTTGGATTATTGAGAGAACTAATGGACACGATAGAAATGTCGACTTATCAGCTTTTGATAAATTTTCTTTATGACTCGTTATCAAACATATGTAAATTACGAGATCATGCCAAAATGAAAGAAGATATTAGCCTTAACATACCTGGAGTAATCAGTATGATATCCTTGGAAAAACGTTACACCGTACTTCTTTAGAACCACAAAATTTTACGGTTCTATGGTTTTAACAATTTTCGTTAGAATTGTTTTGTTGCAAGAAATTTTGTTAGAAAGCTTGCTTGATTGATGTAGCGTTTGTCTGAAATTGTTGAATTAGGAAAAGGTTGGAAGAAATTCTGTTGGAAAGCTTGCTAATTTGATGTAACGTGTTTTGAAATGGTTGAAAGGAAAAATGGTTTGAAAATGGTCGAATTAGGAAAATCTTATTTTGTTTTAAGTCCAATGAAGCCCAATACCAAATGTCTTACACGTAACTCCACAAGATGCCACCTTTCAATTAATGACATTAGTCACCTATTGTAATGGAGGGGCTTCCACCCATGCCACTTAGTCATCATCATATATACCCCTAATTAATTAGGTAATATCCCATTATCCAATAATTAGCAAATTACCCACATAATTAAAAATTGTCTCTAATTACTTAAAATTCTATTTATTTAATATACTTTATACATCATATTCCCGTGGTCATATGATACCTCGCATGGTACTAGTCCATAAGTGTTGGGTATTATAGCTCAGACCGTATTTTATCCTAAATTCGACAACCTTTAACGAAACTCATTTTCTTTAATTCGCGTAACCTTATTTCATGGCGCTTACTTTTTGCTTGGTATAAATAGCATAAATATGCTAACCTCAAAATAATATCATCCCCAAGTTTACGTCCATTAACTGAGGACGAAACCTTAACGTAAGAAAACACGAGATGTAACATTAGGACCCCCCCTCCTTCTTGCCTTAAAATCAATTATTTGTGTTTGTTCAAGATTTTTTGATAATAACTGCCCAAACATCTTGTTTTTCTCTCTGTTTATTTTACTAATTCATATAATTCGAGTTCGGCCAGGACCCACAGTTGTGGACCTTGAAGAGTGCCTAACACCTTCTCTTTGAGGTAATTTGAGCCCTTACCCGATATTTGGTGACGCAAACTGGTTAAACCTGAGTTATTTGCAAATAGGTACCCTAGCGCACCTCAAACCCATTAGGTGGAGACTCTCTCTTTTAACACCTTCCTCAAAAGATTTGTCACGTGTCGAAACCCGATTTCGCGAGAAAAAGGGGCGCGACAATAATCCTTGTCCAACGTCCGACGGTATTTCCATAAATCGAAGGGACACCATCACGTTATGTGCATTATTTGGAGAAAACATGCCGATGTGTTGATCATTAATGTGTAAATAGTCATATTCGGAGGGGGGAAGGGCTAACTCTATTTGTTTTGCAGAAAATAAGGCACGAAGTCCCCAGGTTCAACATGGTTCAAAACATCCCACCTTTGCTGCTTGATTGGTGGAAGAACCTCTCACCTAGATACAAGAATCATGTGAAAAGGGTCCTCAGAAATTTACCCTCCTAATTGGACATTCGATCAAATAATGCATTGATTGAGGCCACCACTATGTTTTGGGATTAGAAAAAAGCTATCTTCCGCTTTGGTGACATAGAAATGACTCCTCTTTTGGAGGAAATAGGGGGATTCGCTAGGCTACCATGGATAGTCTGGGTTTACTAGTACCAGAAAATCGCACTCCCCGGGGTTTCCTGAAAATGATAGGTTTCAATAAAAATGATGAGTTAATTTGTCTAAAGAAGTCATACATACCATTTGAATTACTTTATGAATGTTATGGGCACAACAAAGAAAAAAGTCATATCGCTTTCACCATGATGAACTTGCCATTACTTGTTTGGGTTGGACACACCACCGGGTTTTTGTGTTCATTGTCTGTTTCTTGGGGTTGCTGATAATTCCGATGAAAGGAGAGAGGATCCACACTCGTTTAGCCATGGTCGCTAGGAATTTAATGGAGGAAATTTAGGGACAAACTTATACCATCATCCCTATGATCTGGGCTGAGATGTACCAGGCTCTAGACCGATGCAAAAAGGGGTATGGGCACTTCGAGGGCTATAATCTGTTACTACAGGTATGGTTATTAGAACATTTCTAGAGAGGTGAATATCGCCAAGAGCTTCTGCGACAACCACTGAATGACCACATAACCTACTATCATCCGAAAAAATGACATTTATCCCAGATAGGTTTGAGCAACATGGAAGTGTTGTGAGCTAGGTGCGCTTCTTTAGCAACTTGACTGATGAAAAGGTACATTGGATGTTCAAATGGTTCCCTAGCAGCGAGTTCATCATCAGGTCAAGAGAAACCACTCATCTAGTTTTGATCGGGTTAAGATGAATCTATCATTATGCTCCTATAAGGGCAATGAGGCAAGCAGGGAGAAATCAGGTTATACCTCGGGTTTCCAACATGGTTCAGTACAAAGCAGATTTTAAAGGGAACGTCAGTCCATTCAAATTCGAGGCACAACATATGTGGAATCAAAAGTTCATTGTGGAGAGAGATACCATCGAGCCAGACAGGTATCATGTTGGCCATGTGTACTCTACCCCTCATGGTTGGTAGATGATATAGCGGGAGATGTCAATCCAAGGATTAATCTGAAAAATAGGGTTATAGACGACGCTGCTGAAGCACAAGTCAGGTATAGGATGCTGCGCAAAAGGGTCTTCGAGTCCGAAGTTAGGCATTTGGAACAGCACAAAGTGGATATGGAAGCAATCAACGAATGGAAAGAAATTTCTACTAAACCAACAGAGAGATTGGAATATTTGGAGCAAGGGTTAATGGAACTTGAGGGGAAGATGAGGAAAAGGCTCTCGGAACTTGAGGGCTTATCTACTATTGGACATGCGCGACCTGGAGAACTTGATTGATGGATCCAAGAAAGCCAAGCATGGAGAGGGTCCCTCTGGGGACAAGTAGATTAGGAAACAACGTTTTTATTGCTTTCTAAATATGATAAGATTTTGATTGTAATAAGGCAAATTCCATTAGTGACTCTTTTCTCATTATTGTCGTTTTAGTAAGGATTTAGCTCATTTTCAAACTAATGAAATGACGCAATTATTGGCATCAATTTTCTCCAAATCTATGTGTCGCTTAGGCCTACCTCGGTCACAACGAGGTCCCTCAAATTAGTACGAAAATTTATTACATAATTCTGAAATACATGTTTAAATATCGCAAACATCCTTTTAATACTCCTTACTGACTTGGTTACCTTTTGCTTCTTTTTATCTATTTTCCTTTGTTTACTCCCATTCCCCAAGGTTGGTTCATGCATGCTGGCATCATCAGCATATCATACCAGATCCAGAGGTCCTCCACCTCCTCCTCCACCAAACGATCCCAAGAACAAAGGAAAAGCCAATTAGGAAAGACAATGCTACCTATGCAGAGAATATTGAAACCTCAGATGGTCGAAATACTCCGGCACAGAACGATCTGGTATTACGTTTGGAACTAAAAATATTGGAGCTACAAGGGGAGCTTGAGCAGGTCCGGAACTTGGAAAACCTTTCCCTCACCCTAAACGTTCCCGACATCAACCAACAAAATGCCCAAAACCCGGCACCTCCCCAAAACACACAAAACCAAAATCCGCAAAATCCTCCTCAAAACCCTATTCCTCCACCAGTACCTACCCCTCCAGAGCACCATTACCATCCAACTAAGTATCCACAAACCACCACCTACCACACTCCTCAAAACGCACCACAACCTACCATTGATCCCCAAAACTCAACCAACGACCACCACTATGCCCAGATTCCTGGAGTCCATCCAATCAATCTCATATACGTGGAAACCTTACCCCAAACCCCACAACAGACCCTATACATACCTGAATCCGCTGAGAAGGACCTGCTCATCAAGAATATGGCAGAAGAACTCAAGAAACTTACTGGCAGAGTTCAAAGTGTCCAAGAGGGTAAAGGCATTGAGGATTTAAATTATGAAGATTTGTGTATTCAGCCAGATGTAGAACTGCCAGAGGGTTACAAACCTCCTAAGTTCGAAATGTTCGATGGGACTGGAGATCTGAAGGTGCACTTGAGAACGTATTGTGACAATCTTGTAGGGGTTGGCAAGGATGAAATAATCCGCATGAAGTTGTTCATGAGGAGCCTCATTGGAGACGCCCTATCTTGGTACATCAGTCAGAACCCAAAGAAATGGGTTAATTGGGTGAGCATGGCGTTAGATTTTATGGACCGGTTTAGGTTTAACACGGAAAATGCACCAGACATTTTGTACATTCAGAATCTTACGAAGAAGCCAACAGAAAATTTTCGCGAGTATTCTACTTGGTGGAGGTCTGAAGCTGCAAAAGTAAGGCCAACACTGGAAGAAGAACAGATGAATAAGTTCTTCGTAAGAGCTCAGGATCTGCAGTACTACGAGAGACTGATGTTTATTTAAAACCATAAATTTTCTAACATCATCAAGTTGGGTGAAATAATACAAGAAGGGATTAAAAGCGGAATAGTGACAAATTTTGAAGAACTCCAAGCTACAAACAAAGCCTTACAGTCAGGAGGTATCTCCAAGAAGAAAGAATTAGGGGCAGTGATGGTAGTCCAAGGTCCAAAATCTCCTCTTACATACCAACCACCCCCACTCACATATCAGCCTTCACCTCTCAGATACCTACAACCTGCTACCACTTACCATACTTATAACACCCAACCAACCTACTACCACTCATCACCAGACCGCCAAAACTACCAAAAACCTAGACCAAATTTCGACCGCAGAACACCTAGACAATACACCCCAATTGTTGAACCCATAGACCAACTGTACGAGAGACTGAAGGTTGCCGGTTATGTCACTCACATTCCCGCTGTTGCTATGGAAAATTCCTCCCAGTGGATTAATCCAAATAAGACATGTGTCTATCATTCAGGAATGAAAGGTCATACTATTGATGAATGTATCACTTTGAAGGATAGGATTCAGACGTTAATTGACATCAAAGTCATACAGGCAAAGGAAGCTGCACCCAATATCCGTACAATCCTCTCCCGGATCACAGGGGTGAAGGGGTAAACGTGATAGAGACCGATGAAGAATGGGACTCGGAAGGGTCAGTTGGACTCATTCAAGAAAGGGATGATCCTAAGACATCTCCAGTCAATCTCACACCTATCGGGGTACAAACCCAGGCACCGGTTGAGGTTGAGGTAGCCGCACCAACTCCGTTCGAGGTTTAAGTGACAACACCCTTCACCGTGATGGTATCACCTACATTGTCCTTTAAGTCTAATATTATACCTTAGGACTATGTTTGCGGAAGCAAGAAGGAAAGGAAAGGCAAAAATGGAAGAAACAGGTGCGGTGCAAGGCATGAACAGAACTGGTAGGGTTTATACACCCGAGCATTTGGGATGAACAAGCGAAGAAGCCGCTTTTAAGCCGCCTGTCATTGAGACTGGCCCAGATGATCTTTAGAGAAAGGTGAAGGCAAGAGAATATTATGTGGTTGATCACCAGAACAAAACCCCTGCTCAAATATCCATTTTATCATTGCTGCAGAACTCCGAGGTGCATAGAAATGCCTTGATGAAGGTGTTGAACGAAGCCTATGTACCCAATAGCATCATCAGTTGAGAGATGGACAATATGGTGGGACAAGTGTTGGAAAGACGTAAGATCACTTTTCATGAATATGAGCTGCCACCAGAAGGATTAAGTCACAACAGGGCACTGCATATCACAGTGCAGTTTGAGGACAAATTCATTGCCAGGGTCCTGATAGATGGGGGTTCGAGTCTCAACATCTATCCACTAACTACTTTGAAAAGGTTGAGTAAGGGTCTGCATAAGATACTAGCAGAGAGTATGAATGTGAAAGCATTTGATGGGTCTCAAAGGGACACATTTGGGGAGACCAACCTCAATCTAAAGATGGGACCGACCTGGTTTGATGTTGAGTTTCAAGTGTTATATATATCCGCTACATACAATATGTTGTTAGGAAGGCCTTGGATACATGCCGTTGGGGTAGTAGCTTCTACTCTACATCAGGCCATGAAGTTCGAGTGGAACCATCAGGAAGTAATTATCCACAGGGACAGAAGTAATCCCATTTACACCAATCAAACTATTTCGGTCATCGAGAATAGAAGGAAGTTGGGTGGAGAAACATACCATCGCATCGAGCGTGTCAACGCAATTGAGAAAGACAAATGGTGGATCAGTAAAATAGAAAGCATATTGGCATGGACAGGGTATGAACCTGGTAAGGGTCTTGGCAAGAATCTCCAGGGGATCACCAAACTGATACAGCTAAAGCGTCACGACACAAATTTTGGGCTTGGGTATGAATAGCCTAGACACGAGTATCAGAACTGGTCGCCGCCATGGTGTGGTCCTTATTACCCTCTAGAGTAACCAGTACCACATTTGAGCCAGTCTTTTCATCAAGCTGACATGATGTGGGGGTCCGAAGAAGATGAAGTTCTAGGCGGCATAAGGGATTTGTTCCTAGATGATGAAGACATGGACTTCAGTGCGATAGTTGAGGAGGAGGGGGAGGAAGGCCTCATTAATCAGACAATAGAGAAGAGAGTTGTTCTCAGGAATTGGAATGCTGCATCATCAAGGGCCCGTCGAGTTCCTGGGTAGCCTGGCAATTAGCATCATTTATTTTTTAAGTCTATTTTATGGGCATTTAAGACATTTTCAATATCTAGTTTTTAAACGTTTTTGTTTTGAAATAATTGCTCAAATCATTGAACTGCATTTGTTTGATGTTTTAATATTTATCAACGGATTGTTGTTTTAGTATTTTTATTATTATCCTTTACACTTTTTCTCTACATCGTTATTATTACTTAGCCTGATGAACCTACGACTGTGACATGTAATGAGACAACACAACATAAGGACAATGATCCATAGGATCTGGAAGAGGATATAATACCCGAGGAAATTGTCAGAGAGGCGGAAAATTTTGAAAACAAGCCTAAGTCCAATTTGGATGAGACTGAGACCGTTAATTTGGGAGATTCTGAAACAGTCAAGGAAACTTGTGTAACCATTCATCTATCGCCATCAGAGAAAGAAGAATACACCCGGTTTTAAAAAGAGTACGAGGATAGTTTTGCATGGTCCTATGATGATATGACCGGTTTGAGCATGTCTATAGTGGCACATAAGCTACCGACCAACCCTATGTGACTGCTTGTGAAGCAGAAGCTCAGAAAGTTCAAGCCAAATATGAGTTTAAAAATAAAATAGGAAATCACCAAGCAAATCAAAGCCAAGGTTCTCAGAGTGGTTGAATATCCAACCTGGTTGGCTAACATTGTGCCAGTTCCAAAGAAAGATGGGAAAATCAGAGCGTGTGTCGACTATCGAGACTTATACAGAGCAAGTCCCAAAGATGATTTCCCGTTGCCTAATATACACATACTGATCAACAACTGTTCCAAGCATGAACTACAGTCCTTTTGTGGATTATTTCTCGAGATATCATCAAATCTGGATGGATGAAGAGGATGCCGAAAAGACAGCCTTTATTACACCATGGAGAGTGTATTGCTACAAAATGATGTCGTTTGGCCTAAAGAATGCTAGAACCACTTATATGAGGGCCATGACAACCATTTTCCATGACATGATACACAAGGAGATAGAGGTGTACATGGACGACGTCATCATCAAATCTAAGAAAGGTACAAATCACATAACAGACTTGAGGAAATTCTTTGATCAACTTCGAAGGTACAATCTGAAACTGGATCCCGCAAAATATGCCTTTGGAGTCCCTGCTGGAAAGTTGTTAGGGTTCATCGTCAGCCCCCGAGGAATTGAGTCCGTCAAAGGTCAAGGCTATCCAAGACTTTCCACTTCCAAAGAACAAGAAAGATGTGATGAGTTTCTTAGGGCGTCTCAATTACATCAGTAGTTTCATAGCACAATCAACTGTGATCTGTAACCAATTTTCAAAATGTTGAAGAAGGACGTTGTAACAAGTTGGACTGAAGAATGTCAGAAAGCCTTTGACAAAATCAAGGAATATTTATCCACACCACCAGTCCTGGTCCCACCGGAACCTGAGAAACCTCTGCTACTCTATTTATCTATACTAGATGGGGCTTTCAGATGTATCTTGGGACAACACGATGAGACAAGAAGGAAAGAACATGCCATATACTATCTGAGTAATAAGTTCACACCCTACGAAGCACGATATTCTTTGCTTGAACATACCTGTTGTGCTCTGACGTGGATAGCTCAAAGGTTGAGGCACTACTTTTGTGCCTACACCATATATCTCATATCAAGGATGGATCCGCTAAAATACATCTTCCAGAAACCCATTCTTACGGGGAAGTTGGCAAAATGGAAGATATTGCTGAGTGAGTTCGACATCATTTATGTAACTCAGAAAGAGGTCAAGGGGCAAGCGTTGGCGGATCTTCTGGCAGAAAATCCTGTAGGTGGAGAATATGAACCACTGAAAATGCATTTTCCCGATGAAGAGGTATCATTCGTAGGAGAAGATATCACTGAAACATACGATGGTTGGAGGATGTTCTTCGACGGGGATGCAAATTTCAAAGGAGTGGGTATCAGAGCAGTTTTGGTATCAGAGACAGGTCAACATTATCCAGTATCCGCAAAGCTCAGATTTCCATATACCAACAACATGGCAGAATATGAGGCTTGCATCTTGGGACTCAAGTTGGCCATTGTCATGAACATTCAGGAATTGCTGGTAATTGGTGACTCAGACCTTTTGGTACATCAGGTTCTAGGAGAATAGGCTACAACGAATACCAAAATACTGTCGTACTTGTACTATGTACAAGAATTGATGAAGAGATTCACAAAGATAGAGTTCAAACATGTTCCGAGAATCCAGAATGAGTTCGTAGATGCATTGGCCACTCTATCTTCCATGATACGACACCTAGACAAGAATTTCATCGATCCTATCCCAGTAGGAATTCATAATTAGCTAGCTTATTGTGCTCATGTTGAAGAAGAAACTGATGGAAATCCATGGTTCCATGACATCAAAGAATATTTGGAAAAAGGAAAGTAACCAGAAACACACACTCTGAAGATTATCCAACCACTTCTTGCAAAATGGAGGAATTCTGTATAGAAGGACTCCGAATCTGGGGTTATTACGGTGTGTTGACGTCAAAGAAGCATCCAAATTGCTAGAAGAAATATATGTCGGAACTTGCGGACCATACATGAATTTGGATGACTATGGAAACGGACTGCATCAAGTATGTCCAAAAGTTCATCAATGCCAAGTACATGTGGATATGATACGAGTGCCACCCAATGAACTCAATGCAACAAGTGCACCTTGTCCTTTCTCCGCCTAAGGGATAAATGCCATCGGTCCAATCGAACCTGCTGCTTCAAATTAGCGTAGGTTCATTCTAGTGGTCGTAAACTATTTTACAAAATGGGTTGAAGCCGCATCTAACAAGGCTGTAACTAAGAAGGTCATCGCAGATTTCGTTAGGGATCGTATTGTTTGTCGATTCGGGGTGCCGGAATCAATCATCACTGCCAACACCGCCAACCTTAATAGTGATTTAATGAGATCCATGTGTGAGACCTTCAAGAACAAGAATAAGAATTCCACAGCATACAAGCCGCAAATAAATGGAGCTGTGGAAGGTGCCAACAAGAACATCAAGAAGATATTAAGGAAGATGGTAGATAATCACAAACAATGGCACGAGAAATTACCATTTGCCTTACTGGGATATCGTACCACGGTTCGCACATCAACTGGGGCAACTCCTTATTTACTGGTCTATGGTACTGAAGCTGTCAATCCTGCCGAAGTAGAAATCCCTTCTTTAAGAATTATACAAGAGGTTGAACTCAGTGATGCAGAATGGATACGAAGTCTCTATGAACAACTGGATCTAATTGATGGGAAAAGAATGAACGTGGTATGTCACGGTCAACTTTACCAAAGCATAATGTCCAGAATTTTCAACAAAAGGGTCAGGCCTAGACAATTCACACCGGGGCAGCTGGTGCTAAAACGGATCTTCCCGCATCAAGATGAAGCCAAAGGAAAATTTTCACCCAATTGGAAAGGACCCTACATGGTTCACAGAGTACTAACAGGAGGAGCGCTCATACTTGCAGAAATGGATGGAGAAGTTTGGCCAAAACCTATCAACTCAGACGCAGTCAAAAAATACTATGTTTAGATTGTTTACATTTTCTTCATCTGATGTAATTGAAATACGCTTGACCTGATTCCCATTTAAGAGGGGATATGTAGGCAGCCCTGTGGGTTCGGTCGCATCTCAATAAGATCTTCTTTTTGCCATGGTCAGAAACTGGGGTAGACCCTCAAAATTCTGAAGCAAGTCCATCCAACTTCGTCATACACAGAACAGTCAAAGAATGCTTTTAAACTGGGGAAGAATTTTGAGGAGGACCCTCAAAATTCTGAAGCAAGGAGTTTGCAATGTCTCTAAAATATGTCACAGCCACTGGTTCATCTAACTTACTTTATATTACATATTACTATATTTTAAATAACTACATTCATCAAATGCACGCATATTTTCGAAAACTTTATTTTTATGAACCACCAGATGCCGCCCAGGGTAACTCAAACAGGATTCCGAGACAGGAGCAAAAGGAAAAAGCAAGAAGGTGAAAGCACGAACCAACCTTCCCCACAAAACTCACAATTTTTCTTTGGATGCAGAGACAATGAACATAACAAGAACATTCGCAAATACATACACACATAAATGTTACTACCTTCATAATGACAAAGTTTCCAAACGCAAACACATCTTCAACTAAGAAATACTTTGCTTCCTTACTATCATTCATTGTTTTCCTACATGAGGCTAAGCTGTGTCTCCTTAACTGCATAAGGCTAAGCATTGCCTTTCTTCACATGAGACTAAATACTGTCTCCTATTTGCATGAGGCTAAGCCCTGCCTCCTTAACTGCATAAGGCTAAGCACTGCCTTTCTTCACACGAGGCTAAGCATTGTCTCATATTTGCATGAGGCTAAACCCTGCCTCCTTAACTGCATAAGGCTAAGCACTGACTTTCTTCGCATGAGACTAAGCATTGTCTCCTATTTTCACGAGGCTAATCTCTACCCCATTAATTGCATAAGGCTAAGCACTGTCTTTCCTTTCATCGAGACTAAGCATTGTCTCCTCTTCTTGCATGTAGCTAAGAATTTCCTCCTTAATTGCAGAAGGCTAAGCACTGCCTTTCCTTTCATCGAGACTAAGCATTGTCTCCTCTTATTGCACGAGGCTAAGCATTGACTCCCTAATTGCATAAGGCTAAGCACTTCCTTTCCTTGCATCGAGACTAAGCATTGTATCCTCTTCTTGCATGAGGCTAAGCATTGCCTCCTTAATTGCATAAGGCTAAGAACTGCCTTTCCTTGCATTGAGACTAAGCATTGTCTCCTCTTCTTGCACGAGGCTAAGCATTGAATTCCTAATTTCATAAGGTTAAGCAATGACTTTCCTTGTAGCGAGACCAAGAATCGTCTCCTTTCCTTGCATGAGTCTAAGCTCTGCCTCCTTAATTGACTAAGGCTGAGCATTGCCTTCTCCTTGCATAAGACCAAATGTTATCTCTATTACACTATTTAAAACCTAGCACTATCTTCTATTCGCCTGCGACTAAGCATTGCCTAAGCTCTATCTTGTTTTACTTCGCATACGACTGAGCATCATATCTTTGCATCTCATAGGTAGAAACATTGCCATTTTGTCCAAAGGCATCATAGTCCGAAGGCATCATCCTCATAGCCGGAAGACACCATTCCATAGCCTGAGGATCTCTCAATATTGCACATTATTATTCAAAGGCGTCATGGTTCAGAGGCACCATTTTCATGGTCCGAGGACATCATTTCATGGCCTGCGAATCCCTTATAACATGATTCATGGCCCGGGACGTCATGGTCTAAGGACATCATCCTCACCGTCCGAAGACAACTTTCATGGTCCAAAAGGAATTTGCATCATGTTTAAATTCTCGCAATAATCCATATATACTTGCATGCATCGTGTTTTAGGTTTTACAGGTAATCCAGAAAGTAACCGTCCTCCTAATGGGAGCAATATGCGCTCCGATTTCCATTCAACATTCACATCCTACAATTATTTCAAACGCAACCAACCACAATCAGTTACCCACTTTTACTTGATAACCGTTCAGATACTCGTTTTGAGATATATCCATAACGTTTCAGACTCACATTCATGATTTCGTATAAACTCATCTGATACTGTCCTACCACAAAAGAACCCTTTTCAAAGCATATGACCGTTCTTATAACAACTCCATCGATCTCGTTCATCGTTGGATCCAGAACTACACACGGTCTGATATTCGTAGCACTAGAGATATGTAGGCAACTCAGGAACTAGGTTTCAGCCTCCATGTTTTTCAAATCACCTCATGCGATCAAAATCGATCATCATTTTCTTTACCCGGCAACTCTTTCGTCATACCTGGATTAAGAGGGGCAGCTGTTGATACTCAATTTTTCCCTCATATTTTCCAAAATTCATATATACTTTCAAAATAGCATATTTGAATCATTATTTAGTTTACAAACCTATATAAACATTTTCTATAATTTTCCATAATTTTCAGAGCTTTAAATTAATTTTCTTGCATTTAAATTATATAAATATTTAGTAATTATCCCTTTAAATTATTTTGTGATGACTTAGTTGCCCAAAATTATTATTTTGCACCTATAATATATGTTTCAAATGTTTTATTTCATTTCATATAATTACATTAGCCCTTTTTGAGTTATTTATCTGATTTTACAATAATGGCCTATATTCATGAAATATTGCTCTTTATTTTATATTATTTGTGTCAGAATAGCATATTTACATTTTTATAATACAAAGTTATTATTTAAAGCATTCAGTGCATAAATTATATTTTCATTCATTTATTAAGCATTTTTTATAAATTATTTTGATAAATTTTGTGGGTATTTAAATAATAGCCATATTCTAACAAATTTCGGACGAAATTAGTGGCCCAAAACTACCCAAACCTTAGCCCAGTCCACCCTAGCCCAAAACCAAACGGTACCCATTAAAAATAACCCGCCTCATTCCCCTTGCTATCCTAGCTGTTGATCTCAAGTGATCAACGACCCATAATTAACCTACCCGTTTTATATTACCCCTCACCCCAAACCTTAAAGACCCATTTTCCCCTGCCCATCCGCCTTCACATCCTCTCTTCTTCTCTCACAGAAACCCTAGCTGCCATACACCAATCTTCTCCGATTCCAACCCAAACATGGAATCAATCAATGATTTACTTACCTATTTTGTGATACTCTGCTATTATACGCATGTCTATGGTGTTACTTAGTTCGTGCCCTATCTTTCGCAAGAACTACTTCTCAAGAACGAGACCGATTTACTTTGATTATGTGAAGATCTAAACGATCTTTCGTTTATATACACGCTATAATGAACGATTCTTGCATTGTTGGTTCGATTCAAAGTTGTTAGTCCCAACTAGGGTTTGAGATTTTCCATTTTCCTTTACTGATTTTCGATTGCATGTGATATTCTTTCCTTTCTTGTGTTTGACTGATTTTGTTTAATCTACTGTATTTTCCTTATTTTATGTGTTATTTGCCCTAAAATCGATTCTAATTGATTTCACATGCTATATTTTCCTTATTTTGTGTTTAATCTACCATATTTCCTTATTTTATGTGTTAAATATGCTACTATATAAACCCCTTCCCTAAATCCCCTTGAACAGACGTTGAATCTCCTAATCACTGTTATTGTTCTCACTACTCTAATCTCTCACTCACTATCACACTCGAACACTCTCTAAAATTATTGGATTCGGGACCGGCTGAAAGCCAAGGCCATTAAACGACCTCCTCTTGTGTAAACATTGCTCGGATCCCACTCTCGAGGCTCTTGTGAACTCTGAAGCATCAGAGACCTGAGGTTTTTGCTATTACGCTCTTTACTCTTTTGATTCTACTACTGGTTAGTATTTTTGTTTCTTTCTTTCTACATATGTGTTTGAATTACATTAGCATGATTTAACAATGATAATGCTCAATGATCTTTGTCATTCTGTGATAGTTGGACGTATGAGATAGTTTACTACTTGTGTTAGGCTAATATGTATTCTTCACTATAGTTTGCACTTCTATGTTGATTCTTTATTTTTTTCTGGAATGATTTCTGTATCTCTAGCATCTGAATATGTTCAGTTTGAGTTTCAATGCAAGTCCATTTGATATGAATCACTGCTGTGACCATATGTTTTTAATCATAGAATATCTACATATTTTATTTCGGATACTACCACAACTCTATGGGAACAACCCTCATTTGAATGAATCTTTTAGTTCTAAGTCATGTGTCTACTTGATTGCCCTTTGTGTATTAGTTCCAACTCTATAAAATACTGCTTTAAAGTCTACTCTAAACATGTTTCCGTTTTGTCCTGATTTTTTAAGATAAATACTCCATTTTTGTCAACCATGATTCTGCTTCTATGTTAATATGTTTCCCCATCATACCTTTGATTCGTTTGATACCCTGTATTTTCAGTGATTGTCACAATGTGTGTTCCCCGTCATGTCTAAATACTGATTAACATGGCACTAAGGTGTATCCTTAACTTAATTTGGATCTTTAGGTTTCAACTAGTTTAATTTCATGCATCTATACATGATAATTTATGTATGTATGTAAACATATTTCTTCTCCTAATTCCTTCAACATGAAGTTTTCTATGTGGTACTTTGCAATGTATATCTTGCTGAACCTACTGGCCTGCTTGACTAGTTGCTCTGTATGTTCAACTTGGTGTATTACTTGATTTATGTCCCTCTATCACTATCCACTCTCCTTACTTGCTACTCATGTTATTCTGAATTCCCATTCTTAGCCGGCTGAAAGCCAAGGCTATCTAGGTTCTATTGTTGACCTCCCTAGTGTGAGCATTGCTCGGGGTCCAATTGAGGCCCTTGTGAACTCTGACACACTAGCGCTTGGTCCTAGTCACTCTCTCAACCTCCAAAATTGTCCCTACTATTCTACTTTCCCTGTCATGTATTGTGTATCTGGGTTGGGTTGTTTCAAGTGGTTCAACACTTGGTAATGTGGTTAAGTAAATTGGTTTTGGACTTTTCTATGGACCTTTGGGTCATGAATGGAACATGGCTTTGTTGAGGGCATGTGTATGATGTGTAAGAGATATTGAAGGCCCAGCAATGCCGGGTATTTATTTATTTTTGGGCCTACTGTTGGCTTGTTCATTGTTATGTAATATTTTTACTTTACTCATTATGGGGCCTATAATAATCTTTGTATAAACAATTGGGTTATTAGTAAAAGGGTATGGGGTAGATTTTAATATTTACATGCGATGGGTAGATAGCATGCTTATAGGACTTAATAATATGTTTGCTATATGTGTCATTCACTCTATATGCACATTGTAGAAATCATGCCATTAGGAAAAGCACACACTCACACTACTTGTATACTAGCAAAGAGCTTCAATTGCCCTTGTTGCTACGTGTTGTTAGGAAACCTGCCCATAGGAAATAATATCGTTGAACTTTCCTTCAATTTGCATTGCTGCAGCATATCCACTAGAGATCATGCCTATAGGATTTTAATAATTTGTTATTGTACCACACAAATCACCTAGAAAACATGCCTACAAGGTTAAAGTATAACAATAAAACCAGTTCCAAATGCTAATTGTTAGAGATCCTGTCTATAGGATACCACTGTTCACCTTAATAACCGTTAATGATGCCCCATTTTCAATATTGTTTATCGCTCACTTAGGCCACTATCAAAAGCGTGAGTAATTCCGAGTTTCTCACAATAGATGCCACTGTCTTCACTACATAAATCACTTAGATGCAACATCTATAGGATTAATAACTGGAAATCTGCAATTTCAACAATCAGTACGCTACCACTGTACAATCCTGTCTAGAGGCAACGTTTGGCTTCTGAAACTACTTGCATGCCTTGATGACTTATCACATAGAGATCATGTCTATAGGTTAAGTTCCTTAATTCTGAACTGCCTAACATGAAAATTTGTCTTGCGTGCATTTGTTGTTTAAGTGTGGAGGCTAACTTGAGCCCTTAACTGCCTATATGTGAAGTCCAATGTGCTTTTGTATGTTGCCTAGTTTTGACACTTCTGAGCAGCCTAAGTGATGTCTAGAACCACCCAAAATAGAGGTTTAATGCCTCCGGGACCATAGGTATGGGACGGGTAGTGCACGAATAAGGTACGACTTATAATTGAATTAGTGTGCTTTAGGTAACAACTTAAATATAGTAATCGGGTAGCAGGATAATAATTTGTGCCCGCTGAATAATACGAGTAACACCCCATCTCAAGGGAGTTACGAAGTATTATTTATGTTGCACGGGGTAATCCTTTAGGCTAAAAAAGTTAGGACCCCCCCATCTTATTTTCCTTCCATTTGAATCAAGTGTTTGTACTCATCTATTCGAAATTCATTTTTAATAAAATTCTCAAAATTTGTTCTCTCTCTCTCTCTTTGTTTATTTGATTAATTCATACAATTCGAGTTCGGTCGGGACCCACAGTTGTGGACCTCAGAGAGTGACTAACACCTTCTTTTTGAGGTAATTTCGAGCCCTTACCCGAACTTTGGTGATGTAAACTAGCTGAACCAGAGTCATTTGCAAATAGGTGCCCTAACGCACCTTAAAAAATCGTTAGGTGGTGACTCTCCTCTTTTGACCTCCTTAAAAGAGTTGTCACGTGTCAAAAACCCAATTTCGCGAGAAAAGGTGACTGATGTGAATGCACCACCACTAACTGATCAGTTCACATCTGAGTCTCCACTTGATTCTTCTGCTGATGTTCCTCATCATAATTCTAAGCCTCCTGCTAATCACAACGCTAAGCCTGGTGCTGAGCCTACACCTACAACTGATCACAATAATGCTAAGCCTGTTGAATCTCCTTTAGCAGCAATTCCTGCAGGAACAGATGATCGCATGATTGCAGCAACTCCTAGACTTCCTTCGATCACTACTGGGAGTGAAGAACCAAACAGATCATCTCAGGACAGTGCACCTTCTGACCCTAATGCATTTTCAGTTTATGATCCACATGGAATTCAGCTTGAAGTTGACTTGTCTCATTGGTTCAATATTGAATCTAATCAGGATACACAAGCTATACCAACACAAGTTATACCAGCTGATGATGCTGAACCAGCAGAGCACACATCAAATGCACAAAACCATCACATGGTCACAAGACAGAAATCAAAATACATGTCAGTGAGACACATGTGTCTGGTAGCAGCTAAGGAGCCACAGACTATAAATGAGGCACTTAGCTCACCAGAATGGCTTGCAACTATGCAAGAGGAGATAAATGCACTTCACCAAAACAAGACTTGGATACCGATGCCTAAGGCACCTAGTATGAATACAGTTGGCTCTAGATGGGTGTTTAAAACCAAGTTAAAGGCTGATGGATCCATTGAGAGGTACAAGGCAATACTAGTTGCCAAAGGGTGTTCACATCTTGAAGGAGTAAACTTTGAAGAAACTTTCAGTCTAGTTGTTAAAGCAACCACTATAAGAGTAATTCTTTCAGTAGCTGTGAGTCTCCACTGGTGCATCAGGCAACTAGATGTTAAGAATGCATTTCTGCATGGACATCTACAGGAGGAGGTGTACATGCTTCAGCCACCAGGATTTAAAGATCCTAGACATCCTGACAGTGTGTGCCTTCTAAAGAAAACATTGTATGGCCTTAAGCAGACACCTAGATCCTAGTTTGTGATATTAGGCTGAATTCACATAGTTTATCATATATTTATACTCTAAATTAATGAGGTTTCACGGTCTTAAGTGAGTTAAATGATGATAAATTGGCTCTAATGGTGATTTTTGTATTTCACAGGAGTACAATAAGCTATTATGGACTTATGACGGTGATCCGGGCGAATTTGAAGAATAACAGACCATGGGGTAACTCCGAAGTGATTTGAAGGCTGGAAATTTGTCAAGACAGTAGGAGACCCCACTAGCGCGGGCATTAGCGCGAGACTAGCGCGCTAGTCCAGTGATCTGTCGGGAAGTGCTAAACCCCAATAGCGCGGGCTGTAGCACGAGACTAGCGCGCCCGTGCTGGTCCTGACGGAAAAAATACGTTGAGAAGGGTAATTTTGGGAGTTTGGGGGCCAATCCACTTAACCTATAAAAGGTTCAATTCGTCCAAAGGAGCATATTATCTAGGTTTAAAGTTTAGAATAAGAAAAATCAAGGGAAAGAGGAAAGGAGGGCAATTGGGCATCAATCCATATCTCCTTCTCTTGCAATTTTTATCATTGTCATGAATTCTTTTGTAGTTTTCATTATTGTTATGAGTAGCTAATTATTTTAATTTAAGGTTTTGGTGGAACCCATTGGGGAATGACGTTATTGTGATATTAATATAGTTTTGATTGGTTGTTAATCTCTATTTGTTCAACTACGTTCTTGCTGTAGTTAATTGAAGGGCCATCAATTAGATGTGCCTATTTATTATGTATCTACTTGAGAGAGAGTTGCATATTTAGGTAGTTTTTTGAATAACATCACTCCCGGAGTATAGAAGAGAGTCATAACCGAGGGTTTAGAGGTTGGATTAGAGATAACGATACCTCAGGTTGAATCTAAAGTGAGCTGTAATGCAATCTAGCTAGCATAACTTGAGAGAGTGAGTCTAGTAAATTATCATAATTACTTGAGAGGGATCTATGGTAGCTGGAGTGTTCATGATTGATAGATACAACTAAATCAAACTATAGGAAGTATCCAAGAAAGACGTTCACCAACGAGGGAAACCATAACCTTAAACCTCTATCGCATCTGTTTACATCTCAATATTAGTTATCTTTTAGTTTATTTAATTTCATTCAATCGTAGTAGTAAAAATACTGAAAAGTGATATTCATAATCTTTGGGAACTTGATTATTGAGAATTGAGTGGTCTAACAACAATAATTGATAGGATAATTCCCTGTGTGGTTCGACTCTGGGATAAATACTCAGATATATTTGCAACACCCTTTTAGTCTTTTTATAAGACATAGCTGAGCGTGATCAAATTTTGGCGCCATTGCTGGGGAATTAACGGTGTTATTGATTAGAGTTGGAAGAAATACAAAATTCTTAAGTATAGTCAATTTTCTTCAATTTTCATCTATACCTTGAAATTTTAACGTTTGCTAACTTGGTTGTACAGGTGCATGCCTAGAAACTCATCGAGAACTGGTGAAGTACTAGAAGCCTTATCAGACCCCGAGAAAGTTTTCAAGGCCTTAAATCGGGCCAACCGGAAAAGCAAACAACAACCATCAATTGAACAACTTGAACCCGACATGGAAGATCCAAACAACAGGAAGAACAATGGGGACGATGTGGTAGACCCAGTTGCGCAGATAGGGCAGAGGCTCCCTTATATGACTGGGCACAACCTACGGCAGAGAATTTGGCCACTGCGATACTAGTCCATCAAATACAGGTTGAGTCCTTCCAGATTACAAATAATATGCTGCACTTGTTGCAGAACAAGGGACTATTCTCAGGGTCATACATCTAGGACCCCCAACAACATTTGAAGAATTTCCTGTCGATTTGCAAAATGCAGAGGCAACCTAACGTCACTCAGGAAGCGATAAAACTGTTGTTGTTTCCATTCTCAGTGATAGGAGCAGCCCAGACCTGGATAAACTCTCTCCCCATCGATTCCATTACCACATGGGAGGAGTTAGTTAAGAAGTTCTTGAACAAATTCCATCCACCCAACAAGACATCTCAACAAATTGATGAAATCTTGAGCTTCAGATAGAAGCCAGTTGAAACATTGCAGGAAACATGGGAACGATTTAAGGGAATGTTGGTTATCTGTCACACCATGGTATTCCTAAGAAGATGTGGGGGCAATATTTTTATAGGGTATGGCGGATACTGTAAAGGAAAATGTAGATGCTTCAGCTGGTGGAGCATTCTTGAGCAAAACATGGAGAGAAAGTCAGATCATGCTTGATAAAATGGCGCAAAATTCAGGGTGGACAACCAGGAATGCGACCATTACTCCTGTAGTTCACTCAGTGCCCTTCGATCCATCCAATACTATTGCTGAGAACGTGGCCACCTTGATAACACAAATGAGCATACTAACTAAGAAGGTGGAGGGATCAGGGCAAAAACAGCAGGTACATATCATGGATACAACCAATGGGGGCTTATGCACATCTTGCATTAGTCAACCATTTGGTAATCAGTGGAATGCAGATTATGATCACCTTCCTTATCCAGAAAACATGAATTATGTGTCAAATTATGGAGGTCAGAGACAAGGGGGGCAGAACTGGGGTCAGCAAGTTCAACCGTATAGACCACCTTACCAGCAACAGAACAATAGAAACATGGGTTCCATGAGACCGCAAGGTAATGTAGCACCTTATCAGAGGTCACAAGGTTATAACAATTAGAATCAACAACAAGCATACCACCCTCCTCAGCAACAACATGGGGGAAGGCAAGAAGATGGGTTTTCTAGGCTTGAAGTGATGATGCAACAGGTGATTGGGTCAACGGCCAAAATGAGTGAGAGAGTAGATGTACATGATGCAACTATTAAAAATATTGAAGTGCAGTTGGGCCAGATATCTATGGCAGTGAACAATCGTCCTCTTGGGACTTTACCTGCAGATACTCAGGTGAATCCTAAGGTCCATGGCCCGAAGCAGATGATGGAAGTGAGTCTCCGCAATGACAGGGACTTAGACTTGGAACAAGAATTGGCTCATGAAAGCAGGCATGCAGAGACACTAGTACCAGTGTCAATCGAACTTGATGATTCCACAAATCTGACCAAGGTAACAGTACAAACAGCTGAAGGAGAACTTAGTGGGCAAAGTGAGGTTGAAAAGGAAGTGGAAATATCCCCAAAGGCAGTAGTTGAAGTGGTATTTGACAAAGAAAAATCCCAAATCACCGGGAAGAAGAGCCGCCAGCCCCTTTCCTTTAAAGGCTAGCCAAATACCAAAAGGATGAACAGTACAAAAAGTTCTTGGATATGCTGAAGCAGATACAGGTAAACATTCCTCTAATTGATGCTCTGAAAGAGATGCCTGGGTATGCAAAGATGATGAAGGATTTTGTCCCGGAAGTTTGATTTCCAATACTTAGCGACTGTGACTTTGACTCAGACTTGCAGTGTTGTGGCAACACGACCAATAACAAATAATTTGTCTGATCCAGGGAGTTTTACAATTCCCTGCACCATTGGCAGTTTGGCTTTTTCCAAAGCACTATGTGATTTGGGGGCCATCATTAATCTAATGCCCCTGGCTATTTATAAGAGACTGGGTATTGGTAGAGCCAGACCAACTTCCATGTTGCTGAAGCTAGCTGATAGGACGATGAAGAGACCGTCGGGTATTCTGGATGATGTTTTGGTGCAAGTGGGGAAGTTTGTGTTCCCTACTGACTTTGTGATATTAGACTGTCGAGTGGATGAAGAAATTCCCATAATCTTGGGCAGGCCATTTTTGGCCACAAGCAGAGCTCTCATTGATTGTGAGACTGGGGAGCTCAAGATGAGGCTTAATGATGAAGAAATCACATTCAACGTGCAGAAATCCATGAGGTGACCGAGTGAGTTCGCCAACTGCTCTCTAATTGATGTTGTGGATTTGATAGTTGAGGAAGATCATGCGGCCTTAACTACTGAGGACCCCCTTGATGCATGCTTAATGGATTTAGATGCGATAAATGTGGAGGAATTGGCAGAGTGGGTGTTAGCACTTGAAGGTAAAAGAGTATGGCCGAGGGCTCTTGAGTATGAACCATTGCACTTAGATAAAAAAGAGATCCCACCAACCAAACCCTCTATGGAACAACCTCCCAAACTAGAGTTGAAACCATTGCCAGCCCATCTCAGGTACGCATCTCTAGGCCCCAATACTATGCTACCTGTTATTATCTCATCCATTTTGTTAGATGTTCAGGCAAATCAGTTGTTACAGGTACTTTCAGAGTGCAAGACTTCCATTGGATGGACTATGGCAAATATCAAAGGGATCAGCTCGGCATATTGCATGCACAAGATTCTCCTGGAAGAGGGACACAGACCTTCCAGGGAACATCAAAGGCGCTTGAACCCAAATATGAAAGAAGTGGTGAAGAAAGAAATCATCAAGTGGTTAGATGCGGGAATCATTTCCCCATCTCTGACAGCAGCTGAGTTAGCCCAGTGCAATGTGTTCCAATAAAGGGTGGCATGACGGTTGTCGAGAATGATAAAAATGAGTTGATATCTACAAGAACAGTCACGGGCTGGAGAATATGCATGGATTACAGAAAGCTGAATATCGCCACCCGAAAAGACCACTTCCCACTTCCCTTCATTGATCAGATGCTCGACAGGCTTGCATGGAGGTCTCACTTTTATTTCCTGGACGGGTACTCGGGGTACAACCAGATTTCAATTGCCCCGGAAGACAGGGAAAAGACCTCCTTCACATGCCCCTACGGGGTGTTTGCCTTCAGGAGGATGCCATTTAGCCTCTGCAATGCACCTTCCTTATTCCAACGGTGCATGATGGCCATATTAATAGACATGGTGGAAGATATCATGGAGGTATTCATGTATGATTTCTCAGTAGTGGGAAATTCATTCGATGAGTTCCTAGCAAATTGGGAGAAGTGTCATTTCACGGTACAAGAAGGGATCGTCTTGGGGCACTTGGTGTCAAGTAAAGGAATTGAGGCGGACAAAGCTAAAGTAGATGTGATTGAAAAGCTTCCACCTCCCACATCAGTCAGAGCTATACGTAGCTTCCTTGGGCATGCCGGATTCTACTGGCGATTCATCAAAGACTTCTCTAAGATCGCCAACCCCTTCTGTAAGTTGCTTGAAAAAGATAACCCCTTTGTGTTTTCTAATAATTGCAGGGCAGCGTTTGAGGAGCTTAAAAAGCGGTTAGTCACGACACAATCATCGTTGCACCCGACTGGGAGCAACCATTTGAACTTATGTGCGATGCCAGTGACTATGCAGTGGGAGCCGTGTTGGGTCAGCGCAAAGATAGAATAATGCACCCAATTTACTACGCAAGTAGGACTTTGAGTGGAGCTCAGCTAAACTACACAGTGACAGAAAAGGAAATGTTGTCAGTAGTATTATCCTTTGACAAGTTCAGGTCTTACCTGATTGGGTCGAGGGTGGTGGTGTACACTGATCACGCAGCCATCAGATGCTTGGTTGAGAGAAAGGAGTCTAAGTCGCGCCTAATTCGTTGGGTGTTGCTTCTTCAGGAATTTGACTTGGAGATTCGTGACCGCAAGGGCACGGAGAACCAAGTCGCTGACCACTTATCACGTCTTGAAGATGCTGAGAATGCAATTGAATTGGAGGATATTCTGGAAACCTTTCCAGACGAGCAACTACTCGCCATGAGCGTAGAAGATGTGCCATGGTATGCAGATATTGCAAACTACCTGGCAAGTTGTATTGACCCTTATGAACTCTCTTCTATTCAAAAGAAAAGATTTTATCGTGATTTCCGAAATTACTATTGGGATGAACCTAATTTGTTTAAAATTTTCATTGATAACATGATCCGGAGGTGCGTCCCCGAGATAGAACAATTTGCTGTTTTGCAGGCTTGTCACGCTGCTCCATAAGGATGACATTTCGGAGGAGTTCGGACAGCAGCTAAGGTGTTAGAGGCCGGGTTTTACTGTCCTACTGTGTTCAAAGATGCTCATCAATGGGTGAAGGGTTGTAATGAATGTCAAAGGACGGGGAATATATCCCATCGTCATGAGATGCCCATGAATCCAACACAAGAAGTGGAAGTGTTTGATGTATGGGGGATAGATTTCATGGGTCCCTTTGTCAGCTCCTACGGAAATAAGTACATACTTGTTGTTGTAGACTACATGTCCAAATGGGTAGAAGCTGCAGCGTTCCCCACCAATGATGCACGAGTGGTGGTGGGGTTCTTAAAGAAAAATATATTCACCCATTTTGGAACCCCAAGGGCTATTATTAGCGACGGAGGCACTCACTTCTGCAATCGTGTCTTAGAGAAGCTGCTGGCCAAATATGATGTGCGCCACAAGGTGGAAACCCCCTATTACCCTCAGACGAGCGGGAAAGTCGAGGTATCAAACCGTGAAATAAAGAGTGTACTGACCAAAACAGTAAACGCCTCAAGAACTGATTGGGCGAAGAAGCTTGATGACGCACTCTGGGCCTATAGGACTGCATTTAAAACACCAATTGGTATGTCTCCATACAAGTGGGTATTTGGTAAGGCCTGTCACCTGCCTGTGGAGCTAGACATCGAGCGTGGTGGGCATTAAAGCAGTTGAACATGGATATTGATGCTGCGGGAGAAAATCGAGTCACAGAGCTGCATGAATTGGAAGAGTTCAGATGTCAAGCATTTGAAAGCACAAGGCTATATAAAGAAAGAAGGAAGAGGTTACACGACAAAAACACTGTGGACCAAAATTTCAAACCCGGAGACAAAGTATTGCTTTACAATTCAAGATTGAGATTGTTTCCGGGTAAGCTCAAGTCCCGATGGTCTGGACCATTCAAAGTGGTCAACGTGTTTCCTTCTAGTGATGTGGAAATTGCTGCCGAAGATGGGTCTAACGCCTTCAAGGTCAATGGACAAAGATTGAAAATGTATGTGGGAATGAATGAAACTAGTGAGCTGGCTGTGGTGCATCTTTTTGAACTCCAGAGGCTGAGCGAACCTTAATTGTGCTCATTATGCGTCGTGCCACGACGGTAAATCAGGCGCTTCATGGGAGGCAACCCATTGATTGTTGTATTCATCATGCCGCGACATTAAATCAAGTTCTTGTTGGGAGGCAATCCAACACATATAGTGTTATTGTATAAATTACTAACATATGCAAGTGTGAGAGAAAAGTGGTGAACACAGAACCACAAAAAAGAGTAAAACAAAAGAAAAGTTCTTCTACTGCCACCTGGACTAGCGCGCCCGCGCTAAGCTAGAGCTAAGGTCGCGCTAGACAGGTTTTACACTGCCTCACTTAAATCGCCACTAGCGCGGACGCGCTAATCTCGCGCTAGTGGGGTTTCCCACTGTCCCTCAACCCCTGGACTAGCACGCTCGCGCTAAGCTAGCGCTAAGGTCGCGCTAGACCGTCTCGACACAGGTAAGTTTCGGGTAAAAAAATTTTATTTTGTTATTTTCTTGTAGTAATTTTCCCAACCACCCAATTACTTCCCCCCCCTCCCAACCGACACTACCCTATTATCCATATCCCTCCTTCTCTAAATAAAAATCCACCCTCCCATAAACCCTTTCCCTTCTTCTTCTTCTTCTTCTTCTTCTTCTTCTTCTTCTTCTTCTTCTTCTTCTTCTTCTTCTTCTTCTTCTTCTTCTTCTTCTTCTTCTTTTCCTCTTCAATTTTCCTCCCCAAAAGAAGGCAACCCCTCTCAAGCACTCCCACCTCTAAGCTTTATTCAACCTCCATTACTCCATCTCTATCATTCAACCCTACAGGTATGTACTTCTCACCTTAAATTTTTTATTTTTATTTTTGTAACTTTGTTTTTGTTTTCCATTATGTACGCAACTTGTAGCCTTCTTTTTATTTATTGGTAGCCATAATGGGTAGTAGTTGATTTGCGCTGAAAATAGATGACATAGGGAGTGTGGTGTGTTGTGAGTATGTTTGGGTTATTGTGGTGGTGCTTCATGTCCATTATTTAGTGCTTGGGGTTTTAAATTGTTAATGACCACCATATGTTGGTAAAAATACCCCAATAGAGGGAAATAATGTGACCAAATTGTGGTGAAGTCGGAATAACCACAGTTGGGTCACCCTGTTGTACTGAGCTAATACTATGCTAATTGTAGGTACAATGCCTCCACAGAAGCGTCAAGACACAAGAGCCTCTTCAAGTCGTTCAGCAAGAACCTCCACCAGAGGAAGGCCCTGAAAATCAGTAGACTCGAGGCCTTTCAACAACCACAAGTTTGTCTCAGCGAAGGCGCAGGACAAATTCGCTGAAAAAGAGGATACGACAGCTATACCTGAGCAGGGCATGGACTCTGAAGCCATCAGGATGAATTGCCCAAGAATGTATGAAGTGTTGATGCAGCGTCACATAGACGTTTTCTTTGAGGAACCTGATGAGGAAAATGCCATGATTGTCAGGGAATTTTATGCCAACGGTCCGGAGCATGAAAACTATGTTGTAACAGTGCGGAGAAGGCCGATTAATGCCTCAATAGAGCACATCCAGACAATGTACATGATACCTCCACCAACAGTTGGTTACGTAGACGCCTACCAGACCTACAGCGAAAAAATGACTCCTTGGGAAATGTTCACCCCGACCATCTATCGACCGGGCATTGCATTGAAGTGGTACAAGTATGGAAACAAATTCCACTCCTCGGGCCTCAAGTTTGAGGCCAAATGCTGGTTGTACCTGATTAATAGTCGACTATTGCCATCCAAGAACACTTCGGAGGTGAACATTCCTCGAGCATGTCTAATTTGGTGCTTCATGGTAGATGCGTCGTTTGATGTGGCACAGTTAATTCATGAGGATATGTTTATCCGCATGAAGTTCCAAAGGTATGGGTTCTTCTACCCATCGCTTGTCAGTCGATTGTGCGCTGCGGCTGGGGTGCCAGGCGACTTTGCTGTCGATGGCCGAGTGCCTGAGGTGCACCCTTTTAAAGCGGAAAGAGTGACTACGGGAAATGAGGCAATGGCGGCCGAGGAGGAATTAGTGGGGCATGACGTTGAGGAAGATGAAGCAGAGGAGGAGCATCACCAGGGAGGTGCGGAGACTGAGCATATGGAGGAGGAGCAAGCTGTGGACGTTGGAGGCCCGTCTAGGGCCAGTCGGGGCCAGTGATTGGATCATCTGGAGCACGACATGGCCGGGTTGAGAACCTCAGTGACTGAACTGGGTACCCGAGTTGATGAGATGGACACCCAAAAAAATTAGTCTAAGAAGAAGATTATGGGCTGGCTACGCGCCCTGGGTCGTGCTTGCAACGTCAACCCAGACACCGTCTCCGATAAAGCTGCCAGGGAAGTCCATTTACCTTACTCTGTCTTTTTATTGTCCACGAGGACATGTCCTCGTTTTAAGTGTGGGGTGGGGGATGGTTTCCCTATTGTATTGTATGTTGTATAAGTTATGAATTATTTGCTTTAGTTTGTTTTGGTTAACTTGATCGAATTGCAGTTTTGTTTTATTTTTTTTGTGTAGTCTGTTTTAGTTGCTGTTAGTAATAGTAATCAAGTCGTCTTGGCCCAACGACGGATCCCTTCGGCAGGGGTTCTTGAGGGTCCAAGTCAATCGAAAAAAAAAGAAAAAAAAATCAGAAAATTTAGTGGACTCCTCCTGATGAAGGATTTTGTAGGAAGTTTTCTTAAGGGAGGTCAGTCCGAAAAAAACACCAAAAAGATTTTTTATTTTCTTTGTAGGTAGTGTAGTAACTCCCTCTTGGTTTTTCTTTTGACCACAGTTCTTTTACAAGAGTTTAGCTTGAACCGGGTATAGCTAGCTTCTTTTATTTTTTTTAAATGTAGGAATCCTTTGGGCAAGGTGCTGAATGATAAAATGCTACCCTTAGTGTGTTACACCCAAACACTGTGAATCCTAGAGTGTGACGCTTAGGCTCACCTGTTGACTCTTGTAGAATGCCTTAATGGTGCATGTTGTAACTAACTTGAAGGCTCAATGGAGTGTTTTGATGAACCAATTTAGATTGAATTATGAGCCATGTGTGTGTGAGGTGTTTTGCATGTATTCTATGTCTGCATTTGGTACCTAGAACTTGCCCCGTATGTGTAGAAATCGAAATAGAAGTTTGTTTAGTCTTAGAAGGGATATAGGCATTTCTTTGTTAAGCCAGACACAAATATATACCCACATGAATATAATTAACCATAGTCAACCCCTTTGAGCTTATAAGCCTGTTTCTTTGATAACCACATTATGAACCATAAGCAATTGTTTGAATAGCCTGTTTGTTTGAACCTAGTACTTCCCACGAGCACTTGAATTGTTAGCAGATATGTAAAAGTCAAAGTGTGGGGTGGTGGTGTGATCTGTAAGGAAAATCAAGGAAATAGAATGAAAAATGCAAAAGTGAAGGCCACTTAGAAAAAAAAAGAAATAAAGAGGACAATAATACATGCAGTCCTTGATAATTAGTGGCATGGGGTAATTATGAAGTAAAGCAGGGTGAAAGTTCTGGCCAAGCATGAAAATGGGCTGAATGTTAATGTAATTGTATTAAAAGTGCTTAGGGAGGTTAGTCACTATAGCCAAAATGTATCCTACCCGTCCCTTAGCCTACAGTACAACCAAATAAAGACCTATTGATCTTAGATTGAATGAACTCCATTAGTGGAGTATTACACTACGGGCAAGACTATGGCGTATCTGTGTGACATATGAATGTTCTTTTTGAGAGTGAGTGAATTCTTTCAATTAAAAGTTCTTGTTGTTCTGACTATTATCTTTTATGGAACTACTCCCAATTATGTGAAGTGAGGGCATATGATTTATGAAAAAGAGGTAAGTCTTGACCTCCTCATAGTATTTCGAGGAAGTAAGATTATAGCAGGGCATGTGAGAGTCATTGCTTAAGGCATAGATATTACATTGCTAGGTGCAGTGCTTGTAAAAAGTTTGTGGTCTGACGCCGTAGGGGAGTGTTTGATGTAAAGAAACCTTGTAGGATATAGTGGATTGCTCGAGATCTAGCAATGATTTAAGTGTGGGGTGTTGATAATAGGCTGAATTCACATAGTTTAACATATATTTATACTCTAACTTAATGAGGTTTTACGGTCTTAAGTGAGTTAAATGATGATAAATTGACTCTAATGGTGATTTTTGTGTTTCACAGGAGTATAATAAGCTATTGAGGACTTATGACGGTGATCCGGGCAAATTTGAAGAATAACAGACCATGGGGTAACTCCGAAGTGATTTGAAGGCTGGAAATTTGTCAAGACAGTAGGAAACCCCACTAGCGCGGGCATTAGTGCGAGACTAGCACGCCCGCGCTAGTCCAGTGATCTGCCGGGCAGTGCTAAACCCCATTAGCGCGGGCTATAGCGCGAGACTAGCGCGCCCGCGCTAGTCCTCACGGAAAAAATACGTTGAGAAGGGTAATTTTGGGAGTTTGGGGCCAATCCACTTAACCTATAAAAGGTTCAATTCGCCCAAAGGAGCAGATTATCTAGGTTTAAAGTTTAGAATAAGAAAAAGCAAGGGCAAGAGGCAAGGAGAGCAATTGGGCATCAATCCATATCTCCTTCTCTTGCAATTTTTATCATTGTCATGAATCCTTTTGTAGTTTTCATTATTGTTATGAGTAGCTAATTGTTTTAATCTAAGGTTTTGGTGGAACCCGTTGGGGAATGACGTTATTGTGATATTAATATAGTTTTGATTGGTTGTTAATCTCTACTTGTTCAACAACGTTCTTGTTGTAGTTAATTGAATGGCCATCAATTAGCTGTGCCTATTTATTATGTATCTACTTGAGAGAGAGAGTGCATATTTAGGTAGTTGTTTGAACAACATCACTCTCGGAGTATAGACGAGAGTCATAACCGAGGGTTTAGAGGTTGGATTAGAGATAACGATACCTCGGGTGCAATCTAAAATGAGTTGCAATGCAATCTAGCTAGCGTAACTTGAGAGAGTGCGTCTAGTAAATTATCATAACTACTTGAGAGAGATTTATGGTAGGTGGAGTGTTCATGATTGATAGAGACAACTAAATCAAACTATAGGAAGTATCTAAGAAAGAAGTTCAGCAACGGGGGAAACCATAACCTTAGACCTTTATCGCATCTGTTTACATCTCAATATTAGTTATCTTTTAGTTTATTTAATTTCATTCAGTCATAGTAGTAAAAATACTGAAAAGTGATATTCATAATCTTTGGGAACTTGATTATTGAGAATTGAGTGGTCTAACAACAATAATTGATAGTTTAATCCCCTATGAGATTCAACTCTGGGCTAAATACTCAGATATATTTGCAACGCCCGTTTAGTCTTTTTATAAGACATAGTTGAGCGTGATCAGTTTGACAGGTTCAATTTCCACTTGCTCCACCTTGGGTTTAAGTGCAGTAAAGTAGACTCCTCACTCTTTTTGATGCATTGTAAAAGAGGCACGATCCTGCTCCTTCTGTATGTTGATGATATAATTGTCACTGGGAGTCACACTGCACTAATTTCAGAAATCATTGATGAACTAGGTAAGGAGTTTGCTATGAAGGACCTTGGACCTTTACACTTCTTCTAAGGGATTGAGGTCTCTTACTTTATCTGAGGCATGCATCTGATTAGAGTAAGTATGCTGTAGAATTACTTGCCAAGACTAGCATGGCACTTGCTAAACCAATAAGCACATCTCTAGCATAGAAGCACGGTCTACAAGAAGCTGTGGATGATCCAGTTAATGCCTCACTATACAGAAGTATTATTGGAAGTCTGCAGTATTTGACTCTCACAGGGGCAGACATAGCTCATGCAGTGAATTTAGCAAGTCAATTCATGCAAAGTCCAAACAACACTCATTATGAAGCTGTAAAAAGGATCCTTAGATATGTGAAGGGCACAACTGAGTATGGTCTAAGAATCTTGTCTCAGTCACCATTCAGGTTATATGGTTTCTCTGATGCAGACTAGGGAGGTGTCCTATGACTAGGAGATCAACTACAGGCTACAATGTCTACCTAAGAGCTAACTGCATATATTGGACATCCAAGAAGCAACACACTGTGGCAAGGTCTAGTGCAGAAGTTGAGTATAGAGCACTAGCCTTGTCAGCAGTTGAAATGACATAGATAACGTGCATTCTCAATGACATTGGGGTTCGTTAAAAAACTGCACCAACTTTGTTCTGCGATAACTTGAGTGCACTATATATGAAAATCAATCCAGTAATGCATGCTAGAACAAAGCATGTTGAAATGGACTATCATTTTGCTAGAGAAAAGTTTGCTAGTGGTCAGCTTGTCACAAGGTTTGTTAGATCAAAAGATCAACTAGATGATATTCATACTAAGGCATTGACTAAGCAGATGTTTGCAGGTTTACGAAGCAAGCTAGGAGTGGTAACTACATCCTGCACTAGCTTGAGGGAAAGTGTTGAAAAAGTTGATCATAATAAGGATAAGCTTGAACGAGATAAGGATAGTTAGATTGAATTATAGAGTTTGTACTTAACTCAATGCAATAGCCATACATATAGTAGAACTCTAAGTCATTTGTAGTAGTTATCATTTAGAATACTTAGCCTAGTTTTTAGGAGTTTTGTGACTTGTATAAATTTAGTCACTTGTGGCTTTGTAACACATAATGAAAACACACGATTTTTCAATACAATCTCTCCTCAATTTTGTGATTTTCTACACTAGTGATCACTTCATATCGGAAGAGATGTGATCAAAGTGGTTACATGAAAGCAACAAGTAATGTATGGATTAGGCAGACAAATGTTATGGATTCAAACTCTCCTACAAATAAAAACTCGATATTTAAGTAGATAATGGTGCAAACACCAATCCATCTACTATACTGAATTTCAAATTGTATGCAAGCGTCACTATTTACACAAAATTTTGGGTATGCAAAGATGAAGGCCAAGTTAAAAGTTCACATAAAGTTGTAATTCTTTCGGTGATAAGTAATCGCATATTGCCAAACAACATCATGTCCAACTTTATGCATAAGCACACATAAGTTTAGAAACACTAGTGAGGTGCTATAATGATATGCATATATTTGAGCAATCAGCTGCCTCGTGTTCGAATCCTATTGGTTGATTACATGTGAGTAGATAATTTCATACAATAGGAAAATGCCACTTAGGTAATCTTTGTTTGTTCATAATTTGGTTATTGATCTCTATATATATGGCAATATATGGACCCAATGATCACGTGGAGGGGGGCAGCTGATTGGAAACCCTAAAAGACAAAGAAATTGTCACATACAAAATCTCCTCTAATCCCCTCTCCACCAGTTATCATTTATCTCCCACGTGGGACTCCTTACCCCACTCTACTGTTTTGCAAATTCTCCTAAGTTTTCTACACTCTATTTTATTCACTCACTTGCCTCAGCTCATGTGATCTCTTATCATACCATACTCCTATCATCTTTTAGATAATATTTTTCTTGTTTGTGCTTGGTGATCAACATATCTCAGATACTAAACTATATCATGAGTGATTCCTCTGCTTCATACATCCATATGGTAAATTAAAAAAAAATATTTATGACCATTCAATATTTATCATCAACTTCTCTTCGTGATAAGAACTTTTGTTAGTATTAGTACTCTCTCTTCAGCAAACTGAAATTTAGATGTTGTGAGCAGGGCAGAGCTACCTAAAGTCAGTAGTTTTGGCTCAAATCTTTTTTTTTTTTCTTGTTAAACAATTCATTTAATACGTATAAATATTTATTCAGAACCCATTAAGTTACTTTTTCTAAAATCCAGAACCTTTAAACTCAAAATTCTAGTTGTGCCACAGGTTGTGCGTCTGTTCTTACATTGATCCCGTTTAACTTTTTATTTGTACTGTATCTTATGCGCTGTTTTTGTGCTTTATTACTGATGCTTAACCCTAATTTAGGTGCAGCACCTGATAGAAAAGTGCCTGATTTTCCATATGACTAAAGAAGAGTGCATGGAGGCACTATCCAAGCATGCAAACATCAAACCTGTAATCACTTCTACTGGTTAGTACTATAGTGCTTTTCTTTATTTCTTTTTTAATTTCTGTACGATCCATACCTATTCCATTAGCTTGTGCATGCATGCAGAAGTTCAGTTTGGGACTTTTCATTTATAGTTACGGCCGCCGTTCAATGGTCTTCAGTTGCCAGCTCCCTTGTCATCATATCACCAACTTCCTCAACCTTCAGGGCGTACGTCAGCACCAATATATGATTTTACGATTTTACAGAGACCTGTGTTTTTAATAAATAGTCGCTTGGGTCTGAGCACTGCGACACCCCTTCTCCTCTGATCAAAATGTCATTGTGGAGACCTTCAAGGGTGGTAGACAGGCAGATTTAGGAAAGGATCTGTAGATTTTCTTTCGTCAGTTTAAACTATTTATACATGTGCAAAATAATCTATATTTTTGTAGTCCTATATAACAAGTCGCACTGATCATTAAACCACTTAACTTATTCGTGAGCTTACTTTTTTATAGTTTGAATCTCTTAGTGAAATCCTGGATCCGTCATTACTCAGATGATCATGTCCATATTTTTGCAGTGTGGAATGAGTTAGAGAAAGAGAATAAAGAGTTCTTCGAGTCATATACTCAATCACAGAACAAAGACCGCATGACAGAGGCAGAGACTAGCGAGATGATCCAGAAAATGATATCAAACCATGATCATGATCATTCCAAGGACTCGGAGGAAGTAGGTTGTTCGAAGGATTCGGACAAGGAATAACATGTTATGACCATGTAAAGGCTATCTAACCTTTGAGTTCTGGTTGATCTTTAGAGATTTAACTTATATACATGATCGATATTGTGCAAAGTATTTTTACACTATATCAAATGCACCTGCCTTAATTTCCATGATCATTAATTATCAATTATTATGAATGATTACCTGTAATTATCTTCTATGTACGACCAGACTCAAAGATGATAGTACTACCTTATGGTCCCTACTTCATTGAAAATGCGGACATTGTGCTATGTGGTCCTTTTCTTGATGATACTATATACTAAGATATACTAGATTGGTTGAGCAGCACCAACATATATACCAGTTGAGTAAATTTAGTCTAAATTTTTGTTGTCACAAGTTGGTGTACTATATATCGACAAGAACCAAAACCTTAAATGAATGGCCTGATATGATTGAAAGTAAGAGTTGTGAATAGTTGGAGAACGACTAGTTAATGGAGCTGTGGCCACACTTGGAATCTCCATATTATATGTCTTCTGTTGTCTGTTAAAGGGGCTAGTAAATTTTGGCTCTTTGGCTGTCTTGTAGTGTTGTACAAGATGTCAGTGTGTGATATATGTAGTGATTTGTTAGCAATAAATGAAGCCTCAGAAAGTGGGGGCTACTTGTTCATTTTTACGTCGCAATCAGGGGGAGTACGTACCTTTTCCTTATTTTTCGGTGTTTTTCTTAATTAAAAAAATGTGGCAATCTGGTGCCTAAGTAAACCGGTCATCTCACTGATATAAGTTCGTGGTACAGTAGTAAGTCAGACTTTATTTTTAACCAATAATTTTGAGTGCGAGCCATGAATAAAGAGTTACTTTTGTTATAGAGTGTTTTATCTCCTAAATATGAGATATTTCAATGTGAATTCAAATTTAATCGAACTCAACTTAAAAGTTAAAATTAAAGCTAAAGTTATATACATAGCATATAATTATACGCTCAATATAAAAGTTAAAGTTATACATGCAACGTATAATACGCTCATCAGTGTAAAGTAAGTATTGCTTTATTTTTAACGAAAAAGGTGATTCAAAAATATAAAAGCTAAAGCTATATACGCATTATATACAGGGGCAGCTCTAAAGCCTAGGCCAGCGAGGCCATTGCCTTAGGCCCCAAAAATTTATAGGCCCCAAATTTACTTTAAGCTCTTATTATTATGATTATTATACATTATATAATTTATATAAATAATTATTATAAAGAAAAGTGTTACAATATTCTTTTTGTTATTTGATTGAGGTTATTTATACCAATAAGTTCATAAATTATGATAATCTCACTCACTAATTAATATATTTGCTTCATTCTTCTATTTTAATTTTATCCTTTTTATATAGGATTAAGTTATATATATCAACAACATAATGTATTTCTTTTACAATCTTCACTGAAACTACATGAACACAAAGCATTCATGCACCGGTTTTCTTTTAGTGTAATTTAACATACTATATTAAGTTATTTATAATTTATTTTAGATATTCATCAATAAATGATACTAATTAATCAATTAAACTACAAATATCGTTTAAATTGACCAGAAGAATTAAATATTTTTTCACACCAACAATGATCAAAATTTAAGCTATTACTTTATGTATATTTATTTCTTTTTTTGTGTTTGTGATGATAGCCAAACTAAAATTTTCTCTTTGAGTTATGCATCTCAACATTCAATAATCCACCACTTTTTCTTTGTGCTCTTCTTCCTAGTTTTTTTATTTTTTTATTTTTTATTTTTAAATTCACTATTTTTTGTCTTAAATAATCAATTCGTTGTTTAGAAATAAAATTTTATTGTTAGTGTAAAAATCTTATAAAATAAATTTAAAGGCATCTTAATATATTTTCGTCTTAGACCACAAGATTTGTTGAACTATCCCCGAGTGTATAATACGCTCATTAGTGTAATAAATATTTATACTATCAGGTAACCTAATGAATTTAGAGATAGCCAAAGCTAGCATATATACCCAAATTTGTAAAGGAACATCCATGTCTATAAGCATAATTAGATCATAAATCAAGATTGGTTTTACATCTATAAGATGACTTTGACGCTGAGAAAAAAGTCACACAGCTTCTGATTAGAATTACAATATAGACGTGTTGTTCAGCTCTATGATTGTAGCAATTGCTACAATTGGCGTTTCGTTGACGAGTCACGCGCTCACAAAGAGACGAAATACTTTAGAGTTATTCTTTGTTTACCCGTAAAATCGTACAGTTAAATTTGTTACGTGGTTTATAGACAAACGAACTGATTTAATCCAAAAATAATAAATAAATAAAATTAAACATAAGACTTGACGATTAGAATTGGAGAAGATAACAAGCCTGGCTCCGAGAATACCATCTCCGAAGACAGAAATGAGAACAATATAAAAGAGCAAATAAAGTTGTTTAATTGAGAGAGAAAATGGAATACAACATATGTTTTGCCAAGAATTTCGTGTCTTACAATGGCTGTTGAACCTGATATTATAGTTATAACTAGGAAAACAAGATCCAAGGATCAAGCTTTACTTAAATGATAATAAAGGAGACGTTGATAAATATGTAGGCAGGCCATGAATACAAATATTCTCTGCAACGGGTGCCCATTTAATGTTAGAGAATATTCTCCATTGAATATTACCCGATGGCAAATATTCAATCTGAACCCGTTGACCATACTCCCACCGGGTATACCCAATGTCAATTGCAGTTGTTGTCCTCATTATTGGTTGTTACTTGATTCACTTTTCACCTGTTTTCGGTTTCACATATCATGCTATCATTTGATCATTTATTATAAACCAATTTTACCCTATACAGATAGAACCCCTATTTTCCGGTGACATATTTTTATGTCATTGGGAAGTTGGTGAAGATCCCTTTCTTGGAGAGAAATCTCTTGAACAGTTCATGATGCTAGAAAGACGCACGCTTCTCGCATTTAATACACCGAACACGTGTTGCCTCACGATTCAGTAATATTATTGCCGGTTCTCGAGGTAATCATGACCACGATTTATGTCATTTATATCTTTACTTAGACTCATCATTTTACCTCTTTCACTTCCAAAATTTTCATAAGTTGTTCATCTACTCTGCACTCCACCTCCTCCTGCTTAGAAAACTTTCATCTTCTCTAATTTTCTCTAAATATTTTACTGCCTTTTTATTACGATGGCTTCTTTTACTGAATTTTTTAGAAACTCTGGTCTTCTCTTTGGTGGAGGCTCGAAGAGAAACAAAGACAAAGAAGTTGATGTTGATTCCGAGCCTCCCATTATAAACACCATCATACCTAAACACATGATTATCGTCAATGACTTCCAGGAGAAGCTTTCATCCGTGTCTCCACGGACTTAGGCCGTTAGGAGGTACCCCTCCTCTATTCGCCCTTCCAGTATTCGTCCTGTGAAGGAGGACTGCAACTTCCCAAACCTTCACATCTTTGCTCCGGATATGATAGAGCAGGTTAACTTCACTAAGAAAGGTTTTACGTATGTCTATACGTATCCCTTCACCTTGGATCCGTTTCCCTTGAGGACGAGTGAAGGGCTCGATCCTGTAATTTTGGAGTATTGCCACCAATACCAAGTCTACTTGACATAAGTGAGCCCATATATATGGTGAACGGTGGCTTTCCTATGTTGTGCACGGAGATAGGGAAACCTAATCCTGGCACACATGATAAATCTCTACTCTCCCGAATTTTTTCGTTGGGGAGTAATAAACTTCAGCAAGCGCGGTCATCACGATCTTCTCACCAGCATGGACGATGAAAAATAGTGGGTGGATGGAGCGATCTGTCATCATCGCCACTAGGGATATCATCCTGGTCACAACTCTACGTTTTTCTGAGTCGTAGAACCGATTTCATAAGTTTTTGATTCATTTCCTTTCTTTGTGAAAATCTTGTTTTATGTTATTGTTGACCTCTTCATTTCTTTTGTTTCAGCTACCCGGTGGGAACCACCATAGGTTCAAGGCCTAGATCAGTGGATTCAGAAGACTCTGGACATTACAACACCAGAATCCCGCCAGTGCAAGGAAATGGCCCCCAAATATGGGTGGAAGGCCGAGAACCATGGTAAACCGAATCCTCTTTCCTTTTGTCTTATTATGAACATAGGTAATTTTGATAACTCCATGTTTTGCTTGATTCAGGACTCCCGTAGGGCTATGTCACCTGCCCCGAGATTGATTTTTTTGCTGACCCCCCAGAGGTCGCGAGGGTGCTACGAAGTGCCCTTGTTCGAAGCAGTAGCCTCGGATCTGCTTTCGGTGGGGGTGCTTCATCTCAGAGTCCCCAGCCAGAGAACAAGCACCAAAAGGCGACGTTCTTCCTCAGTTGGGGCTAAAAATAAGAAAATAAAGACTACAACAATCGAGCCGACCATAGTGGTTGTTGTGGAAGACAGAGAAGCCAATGATGAAATGGCTCCCCTCTAAAGAAGAAAGATAACTTCATCAGCTCAACCGACTACTCAACAGGGATGGATTAAAACCCAGTCGCAGATGAGGTCCAAGCACTTTAAGGCAATATGGAAATAGTGGAGGATGTTTTTCGTTTTCCAACTCCCGTTCTAAGGATCTTGAACCTCTGGCCTCTTCTGTCTTCGAACACTGAGCAACCAATAAGCAGTGTTGCTCCTTCTGCTTCGCAACCTTCAACGCCAACAAGTTCACGCCCATCTACACCAGCTGCACCTTCACCACCAGCACCCACTATGTCTTCTCCACCAGTAACAGACGTTCGAGATGAGGTACTTCTCCTCCCCGGTTTCCCGACTACGGGAATTAGGGGCATAATTACTCACCCCCTTCCTTAGATTCCCAAGGGAGGAGGAGTGCTACTCTTTAGGTTTCAAAGGAGTATCATCTGCTGTCCAAGCCAGTGGAGCTTGCAAAATACCTGAAGTCACTGGCTACAAAGAAGAATAGGAAGAAAATACGCTCCATTTTGGGGGAGTATTTGTTGAATAATGATATGCATAATGCGGCAGCGGTACCATACTTTCTTTCTTATCACTTGTTTTCTATTCTGTTGTAATGAATGGCAATAAATTTGGAATACACTAACAATATTCAATGACCTAAAATGTGGAGGATAACATTGAATAATAATAAAATAGCAATGAATGGTGCTTAAGTGAATAAGAACATACGAGTCACCCAAAAAGGGGTGAGACTTGTGGATATTTCTTCTGACAATGATAAATGATTGATGAGCCTTCGAATATTCAGGTTGTTCTTGGATCAAGTGGAAAAGTTATGCAAGAATCTTAGTAAAAAGGTATTTCCCGTGTGCTTGCGTTAAAGCCAGATTCTCTCTATAAAGTCAATGTGTTTTCTTACAAGTGAATATCTTATATCCCCTATCCTTGTGTCTCTTTCTATTTATAGGGAACATATATCTAGAATACGTTAATAGTACAGGTACAGAGAATATCCACTAGAATATTCTCCTATGATGTCTTATCCTAAAACTAGCCATTATTCACTATTTATGGTGAGTGCTCGACCTCGACCTTGATCTTTGCTGACTCTTCGTGCTCGATCTTTTGCCGATTATTTGACCTTGGTCATTGATATTCTTCATCGGCCCTGCCCTTCACTTATTAAGAGACCGCTTCGACATCAGGCAGGCCTTTATTGAAGTCGCACTGGCTAAACGTGGCAGTCTACGAGTGCCTCTTTAATGTTAACATGTTTTGATCATGTCAAAAGTAATTTTTGAACCCTACATGGTTTGATAATGTCAAGAGCATGTCTTCGTTTCGTCTGTTGCTTCTGATACTCAACTCTTTTTGCTGGTTGATGAGGATGACAATGTTTCCCCTAATGATGGGGGCCTAATTCCCCATAAAAGGAGAGTTGTAGACGCGGGAGGGGAAAGGCCAATGGTCGTTGACTTAGAGGAGGGAGACTTCATTCTTTAAAAGACGGTCGTAGTGCATATTGGAGAGAGCACTAGGATGGGATCCGAGGCTCCGTACCTGGAAGAGATGAATGTGTATGCATCAGTGCATCCCGCGGGGGAGACGGTCAAAGAGGGGATGCCTGACGACGACCTCAAACTTCTGAGGCAAGAGGAGGCTTCGTCCTCTAGGGCTGCAGTAGATGTCTCCTCGTCTGCTAGTGACAGAGGGAAGATCGTTGTTGAGGAGGATGCAGGGTCCGACTCTGATATGGATCTGGACGAGTCGAGGATGATTGATGAGGGGCTTACTCAACTTGAGGTGAGGTTGGAAGGGGTCTCTAGGACTAATCCCAATGGATCGTAATCTTCTTATAAATACTGAGGAGGTAATCGCTGCCCTCAGTCCTTTTTGTTTTAAGATTGAGAGTACGACCCTCGAGATAATAAACAATGGTACCCTATCGAATAAAATTATTGGTCTCTCTCTCAAGGTAAGTACGACTACCGTCTCTTTCTTTCCTTATGCCTTAGTTTCTTTGCAAGTTCTAACACATTTTCTTCATTTTATAGACGGTTATTCTAGATATTGAGAGTGCTCGGCAGGAGATGAGGCGTAAATAAATTTACGTGAAGATGAAAGATAAGTATACAACGTGCCTTAGAAAGTACCAGGAGCTTCAGGGTCAGTTTTGTGAAGGCGGCGATGTGGGGGTCCTGAGGGAGGACTTTAAGAAAATGGATGAAGAGCTGATGCAAGCCGTAGAGAAGTGTAGCGTCCTTGAAGGAACGTTGAGGAGAAAAGAGGAGGAGCTCGATCTTAGTAGGGGCGTAGAGGCCCAATGCATCAATCTCCAAGCCCAAGTGGTCCAGCTGCGAGGCCAATTTGAAGAATTCCAGTTCAAGGAGGAGGCTCTCAGCGACGAGGTTGCAGAGAAGGCGGAGTTTGATCGATCGGAGGCTCAGAGGAGGGTGGAGTTCCTTGAGTTGGCGAACTGAACCTTTTATTCTGAGCGAGAAAATGACCTATCAATGGCAAGGGCTAAATGGGAAGGACTTGATGAGAGGATTGGGAGTTAAAAAAAGAAACCTCCGATCTTTACGATCGAGTTGTTGCTTTGGAGGCCAAGAAGGCCCAACTTCTTGCACGGACTTCTTCTTCTACTACTTCTGGCCTCCCCAACGTCCCATGTGAGCTATATGAAGAATGGATTCATGTCGAGGCCTGACTGGATGTGCTTCGTGAGTTGCATGTGACTGACTCTATTTCTGGGGCGACCTTTGAGAATGCTCGGGTAAAGGCTCGCGAGGCTCAGGTTGCTTGTGGCTACGACCCTGCTACGCTTCATCCTGGAGAAGAAGATGTGAATGGGGAGTATGCCATGGATCATCTTGAGGAGGATGCCTGGTACGATGATATTTACCCTCAGGGCGAAGATGGAGAGGATGCTGAAGGTCGGTACGGTGACGGTGTCAACGGTTAGGGAGGCGACATTGCTGAGGGTCGGGCTGGTGATGATGTTGTGGGTCGTGATGGCGGTGGCCAGTCTTTACTTAGCATTTTTTTTGTTTTTTTCCGGCGTCTTCAAGAGCCTTTGTAAAACACTTTTGTCTATGAATATCAAAGTTGATTTTTGCTTTCATATGTGCGTTTTTTATTTGCCGTGATTTGTTTCTATACTTGTATATTTTTCTCCTTCATATTTTTGTTGTCGTCCTCTAGCTGATCGTAGTCCTTGGGCTGAATAGCCATAGGTCGAATCATCTCTTTGTCTATATAGATCGAGTATGTCTCATTAGTTGAGGATCAATAGGTTAAGTTTGAACTTGGCCGGACTTAGCCTTTTGTTTGGCTGAGTTTAACCTTCTATCCAGATGCGGCCGAGGGCCGGTAGGTGTTGTTAAAACTTGGTCGAACTTAACTTTTTGTCAAATCGCGGCCGAAGGCCGGTAGGTGTCTTTCGAACTTGGTTGAACTTAACCTTTTGTCATATCGCGGCCGAGGGCCGGTAGGTGTTGTTCGAACTTGGTCGAACTTAACCTTTAATTAAATCATAACCGAGGGCCGGTAGGTTTTGTTCGAACTTGGTTGAACTTAACCTTTAATTAAATCGCGGCCAAGGGCTGGTAGATATTGTTCGAACTTGGTCGAACTTAACCTTTAATTAAATCGCGGTCTAGAGACGGTTGGTGTTGTTCAAAATTGGTCGACTTAGCCTTTTATTAAATCATGGGCGAGGGCCGGTAGGTGTTGTTCGAACTTGGTTGAACTTAACCTTTAATTAAATCGTGGAGGGCCGGTAGGTGTTGTTTGAACTTGGACGAACTTAACCTTTTGTTAAGACGGTTTTGATAAACGTAAATTTCTATTATTTTGACGTTGTTGTTATGATTACATAATTGGAAAGAGTTACAACTTTGGGCATTAGATGGCTTTCCAGCCTCAGTCTCGGTATGTCTAGTCCTTTTAGTGTACGACTTAGAGAGTATTGAGAAGTGAGGCTGATGTTTTTACACGTCAATACCACACAAGAAGATAGGTTACTTATGTGGTACCCAATTTTCGAGTGTTGTCTCAATAGAAGAACCTGGTTCTTCTTGATGTACTTACTTCTACTGTTGCGGAATATTAAAAGCAGTAAAGTAAAAACACGAAGATTTTTTTACGTGGAAAACACCTGACTCAAAAGGTGAAAAAACCACGACCTACTCCTCAGTAGGATTTGCTCAAACACTTCACTAAAAACTCTGAGCCAAACGAACTTACAAAATAAACTCTTTTGTAATCCTAGGACTAACTCTAATACCTTTATAGTAACTAGCCCCCAGCTAATTTCTACAAGCTTCAAGTTAACTCTAACTTGAACAATGCGTACATATTACAATTGCTTTTATGAAAGCTGAAAAGATACAATATTAAAACTCCTACTAGAATCAACTAGACTCAATAATTAATCAGAGGGAACTGGTTCTTCTAGTAGAACTGTAGTCTTTTAATCGCACAATGATTCTGCTAACAAAATAACTCTAGGAACTTTGCTTTCAGATTTTGATTCACTTCAGCTTTTGTGCGTGTAGAATTCCAGCAGAAATACATCAAGTATTTATAGAGTCAGTTGAGCTTGTCGTCCAATTCTAGTCCAACTCTACCTGGGTGAACAAATTCGCACCAAACTCAACTTCATTTCTTTTGTAACTTTCCTTGATGAATTCGACTTCAATCTTCTCATCAGTTTGCAACCTTTTCGCATTAGGAGACAATCTCTTGGTTCATTGATATTTCACATTCACAAATATCTCCTATGAATATACGGTTCATATGCCAGCTATTCAGTTCAAGATGTGTGCTCTGATGGACCTGGTTCGATTGGTCAGCCATTTGTCAATCTTCAATACTATGCAGTGACATGGGTCAACAGGGGCAATGAAAGAGAAACTAGTGCGTTCTTCACATACTTCAACTCGAAGTGTCCCTTTTGTCTCCTTATTAAAAACCTCCTTGAGAAAACCCTAATGGAACAAAACTAAAATGAGGGAAAAAGTGTACGACTCGGAAGGTGCTTCATCCTTTTTAGAAGTTGAAGTATTGGAGGTGAATGATGTTCCAATTGTTTGGTAGTTGCTTTCCTTCCATTATGTTTAGTTGGAATTCACCTTTGTTTGCTTTGGCTATAATTTTGTACGGACCATCCAGTTTGTTCCCAGTTTGCCTTTTCGTGGATCTATGCTTGCTTGGGTTTTGGCTTTGAGAACTTAGTCTCCAAGTTTGAGTGGCCGGACCATTGACTTCTTGTTGTAGTAATGTTCTTCTTGCTGCTTTTGGTAGACCATTCTTATGTACACCATATCTCTTTGTTCGTCGTTCTCATCAAGCTCTTTCCTTCTACTCTCTTCATTTCTAGTGTTGCTTTCATGGGAGAACCTTAGGTTGGGTTCTCCTACTTCGATTGGTATGACTGCTTTGGTTCCGTAGACCAGAGACTAGGGTGTCTATCATGTGCCTGTCTTCGGGGTGGTTCTATATGCTCATAATACTTCTGGGAGTATTTTCGGCCACAGTCCCTTGGAGTCTTATAGTTTTTTCTTCATGATGTTTAATATGGACTTGTTGGAGGATTTTTCCTGCATGTTACCCGCTGGATGATAAGGGGTTGAAAGTATCCTCTTAATATGCCATTTCTCGAGGAATTCGGCGATTTTCTTTACCGTAAACTGGGGTCCGTTGTCGCAGCTGATCTTTTTTTGGTAGGCCGAATCGGCAGATGATGTTTTCCATATAAAGGTGATTACCTCTTGTTCGCTTATTTGGGAGAACCCTCATGCTTCCACCCATTTAGATAAATAGTCGGTTAAAACTAAAAGAAATCATACATTACATCGCCCTGCTGGGAGGGGGCCTGATCTAGTCCAATTTCATTCCTCTATTTGAGGTTGTGAAAATGGTCAATGCAATAATAATACCCAACAAGAGTCGGGGTCGAATTCCGCAGGGAGCTATATGTATGGGAGTTAGTAGTATATATCTTAGCGTGTGAGTTTGTATATCTAAATTTGCACTTCCACAATATTTTGTTGTTTTAAAGTCTAAGCTAAACAGATTGCAATTTAAAGAATGAAACTAGAAGATTGTTTTTTGTTATTTTTCAAATTATATAAAAGGCCTAGGTCTATGACTTTCACCTAGGTGTTTTCCTAATGGGTTGTAAACTTTAAAGCTTGTTTTATGAACACTCAAGTACCCACTCAATACCTCTCGGTCAGAGAGTAATTTTTCCCAATTTGGCTTTCTCAAGTCCAAATGGATATTAAAGAAATGGTTGATACAAAGATCAAGTAGGGTTTTACTATCTCTAGGTTCAACCCTTTAGTTGGGTTTATCAATCTCTCGATTGACCCAATTTCTTGTTAGCCAAGTTTTTCTACACTAAGTCTCTCTTTCTCAAGTAGAGACCAAGTCAAATAGGCATGAAATAACCATTAATTCTTCAAATAAAAGCAAGAACAAGGCTAAATAATAAACACCCAACCATAAATAAATAATAAATCAAACACTCATTAAATTTACACTCTAGGGTTGGGTCACAGCCCTAGTGAAAATTTAGCTACTCATGTTTAAACTTGAAGAAATAGGAGAAGAAATGATAATTAAACCCATATTGATAATTAAAATGATAAAATCTATGTTCAAATAGTTCAAAATAGCAAAAACTACTAAAAAGGGTAAAAGAAACCATCTACTATAACAGCTGATGTCAAAAGCTGGCCTAAAAAAGTGAAACTCTTCTATTTATACAGAGCTGGACAAAAATGCCCTTTTAGAGGTTCTGCGGCCGCACAATTCCATGTGCGGTACGTTCTTTTCTTTCTGCGGCCGCACAATAATTGTGTGGTCTGCACTTTTGTTGGATTTAAGATGTAGGTTCTCTGAATTTTTGTTGTGACCCAGCTTCTACGGCCGCACATATCATGTGCGGACCGTACTTTGCACATTTCTCTGATGGGAATTTCTTAACAACCTGCGGCTGCAGATGATATTCTGCGGTCTGCACTTCTAAGCTTTTATGCCTATTTTTGTCCTTGAGTTCAGATTACTCCTTCTTGAGTTGGATTTCATCTTGGGAGCTCATTTCCAATATTCCTGCAATTAAGCACATTTCATCAGTTTTCGGGAACACAACTAAGTGCATTTGGAATAAAATGAAAGCTAAGAGGCGCTAATAAGTATTCAAAATCCTCACTTATCAGGGCCCACGATGTCTATTCCCCTCTTGATGAACGACCATGGGGAGGTGACTGAGTGGAGGTGTTCGCCTGCTTAATGAATTATTGGGGCATATTTCTAACATTGTTCGTATTTCTTCACAAATTCTAAGGCGCCTTTTTTCATGGTGGGCTAGTAGTATCTTGCCCGTATGAGACACCTATCAAGCACTCGATCATCGGAATAAGCACCGCCAATGGCCTTTGTGGACTTCTTCGAGGATTCGAGGTTTGGTTTGGACCCAAACACTTTGCTAGAGGGCCGCCAATGTTCTCATGTATAAGCCGTTATGGAGGAGGTTATATAGGGCTGCCTACATTCTTAGTTTTTTGGATTCCTTTTTGTCATTTGGGAGTGTGCCGTCCTGCAATTAGGTGATAATATAATTGTGCCAATCCCAAGTTAAGCTTATAGATCTTACCTCGATTTTGTCCAACGACGAGTTGAGGAAGTGGACTACACTTTTATCCCCGGTCGTGATGCTTTTGGTGGCTGCGGCCGATTTGACGAGGTCGTTCGCTTCGACATTCTGGGCACGTGGGATCTGGTCGATCTGGCATTCGTTGAACATGGGCAATAACTTACAGATCTCGGTTTGATATTTTGCAACCTTTATTCTTTGATTTGGAAAGTCCCTATGACTTAGTTGACTACGAGATGTGAATCACAATAGAGCTTCAACCGCTTCGCCCCATACTTGAGTGCTAATCTCAATCCTGTAATTACGGCCTCATACTCGGCATCGTTATTCATGGCTAATATGTGATATCGTTTTCGCTCAACTCGATAGCCCACTTGGCCTGGCTCCCCGACAATTCGGGTCTATGTAAAATGTTTCTTAGAGAAAAAGTGGTAACGTTCGAGATATGGTGGCACTAGAAATAGGGTCTAAGCTTTCGTGAAGCTACGACCAATGCCAGGACCATTTTCTCAAGGTGTGGGTACTTCGTCTAGGTGTTGACGAGTGTTTTTCTAATGTAATAAATGGGAGATTCCGTACCCTTACTTTCTCGGATTAGGACTGCACTTACTGTCACTTCCAAGACGGCGAGGTAGACGAGAAGGTGTTCCCTGGATTCGGGCTTCGAGAGTAGAGTTGGTGACGACAGATACGCCTTTAGTTCTCTTAGAGCTTGTACGCAATCAGGCGTCCATTCAAGGTCGTTATCCTTTTTGAGAACGCCGAAAAATCTGTGACATCTATCTGATGACCGCAAGATAAATATTGGTAGGGCATCGATTCAACCAGTCAACCTTTGGACTTGCTTCTTAGTAATCAGTTTATCCGGTATCCCTTCGATAGCTTTGATTTGGTCCAGATTGGCTTCGATCCCTTGTTGTGACACTAAGAAACCCAAAAACTTCCTCGAGGCTACGTCAAACATGCATTTCTCTAGATTTAGTTTCATTATGTACCATCTCAGTATGTCGAAAGCTTCCTTCAAATGGTCGATATGGTCCTCCTCCCTTACCGATTTGACCTGCATGTTGTCGATATATACCTTTATGGTCTTGCTAAGCTGATCTTTGAACATTTTTATGACCAATTTTTGATAAGTGGCTCCTGCATTCTTCAACCCGAACGACATGACCCTATAACAATATGTTCCTCGGTGGGTGATACACGTGGTTTTATCCTGGTCCTCTTCTTCCATAAGTATCTAGTTATAGCCCGAGTATGCGTCCAGGAAAATCAATAGCCCGTGCCGGGCTGTCACGTCAAGAGTTGGTCGATATGTGGTAGCGAGAATGAATCCTTCGGGCATGCTTTGTTTAAGCCTGTGAAGTATATACACATCCTACATTTCCCATTTTTATTTTTTACCATCACTACGTTGGCGATCCACTTGGGTATTCCGACTCCCTGAAGTAGCCATTTTCTAATAGCTCTCCACCTCCTCGTAGACAACATCATTTATGGCGGGATCAGTTTTTTGTCTGACCTTTCTTACTAGGGGATATAATGGATCGACGTTTAATTTGTGGATAGCAATCTCCTCGGGATGGCTGAAGGCAAATAAATCTACATAAGTTATTAAAATTTGGCTAATTTTACCTAGTTCTTGGAGTTTGCAGCTGATGTAGGCCTTTTTTGTTGGGGTCGTTAGTATATAATTAAACGGGGTCCAGGTACTATATAGTTGAGTCTGCGGCTTCGGGGTCCATGATGACGTCTCTGGTCTCTTCTTGTGTCGACCTCGACCCTGTTGATTGCTATGCCTATTTTTCCTTGTCTTTCTTCTATTAGGTTGTCTTTCTATCCAAGGCGATGCGGTAGTAATCACGGGACATGCGTTGTTCTCCATATATGTTGAATATTCCCCAAGGTGATGGGAACTTGATCACTTGGTACAGGGTGGAGGGGATGGCTCTCATGGTATGTATCCATGGTCATTCTACTATGGAATTATATACGGTGGCCTGGTACATGATATGGAATGTCCTCCAGAGTTATACCGCCGGCCAAGACGGGGAGTGTAATTTCACCTGATGCCCGTTCAAGTGCATTATTAAAATCGGTTAGTGTGATGTAGCATGTAACTATCTTGTCCTTGAGTCTCATCTGGGCGAGTACTCGGGGATGGATAATGCACGCTCTACTCCTATCGTCTACCATGAGAGCATCATTGTGAGCGAAAGTCAAATCGTCGATATCTGACTCATCGAAGATGATATTTTCTTCGAGTATGTCATACCGTTCGCGAGTGATAGATATTTTGAGTTTGTGAGTGGTAGTGAATTTAACGCCGTTGATGGAGGCATCATCACTGCCGCCGATAATCATGTTGATGGTACCAGCTTGTCACGACCCGAAATCCTACCTTCAGGCAGTGATGGCGTCTAACGTTGAACCCGCTAGACAAGCCAACATTATTGGATATTCTATTTTATTTCTTTGTTATTTAGCATTTAAAATTGAAATACAAGAACAATATAAATAAAAATGCGGAATATAAGAAATTCAACAACTTAAATAATACATCTCACGAAACTTCCTTGAACATATCCCCAGAACTGGTGTCACAATTTCACGGACAGTCTAAGATTTACTAAAAACATGTGTATGAAATAAACAAGTGTAGCTGTCTAGAAATACAAGATAAGACAGAAGGAAAGAAATAGATGGTGACTCCAAGGCCTGCGGACGCTTGTAAGACTACCTCAGTGTCGCCTGTGGACTGAAGGATACTCCCTCGATCACTGTCCACCGAGTCCGGTACCGTAATCTGCACAACATAAAGAAGTGCAGGTGTAGCATCAGTACAACCGACCCCATGTAATGAGTAAGTGCCGAGCCTAACCTCTGCAAAGTAGTGACGAGGCTAGGACATGACAAATAATAAAAACATGTGCAATTCAATAATATATAATAGAAATAACGGCAGGAAGTAAACAGTTAAGTACAAATAAGGGAAAAACATGCCAGGGTACAAAGGGAAAACACTTATTGAGTAACAGAACATGACAACCGTCTAGTATCAAAATAACAATAGAGAACAAACAAGTGCATGGCATCACCCTTCGTGCTTTACTCTCGTTCTCACCAAAACAAGTGCACGACATCACCCTTCTTGCTTTACTCTCATTCTCACCAAAACAAGTGCACGACATCACCCTTCGTGCTTTTACCTAAAAATATCATGGCACGACATTATCCTTCGTGCATTATCTCTCATATCATGGCACGACATCACCCTTCGTGCTTTTACCTAAAAATATCATGGCACGACATTATCCTTCGTGCATTATCTCTCATATCATGGCACGACATCACCCTTAGTGCTTTTAAGATCACAATATCGGCACGGCATTAACCGTCGTGCTTTTAAATATAAATCATGGCACGACATCACCCTTCGTGCTTTACACTCTTCCTCACCCAAACAATAACCAGAACACAATTTGGCAAGGAAGAACCACAATACAGACCATAATTTTACAACATCCCGGCAAGGGAACAATAACAGAAATATCACCGTCCCAGCAAGGGACACAGCTATAACCAATCTCACTGAGCGTATAACATAACCAAATAATCCTCAACCAAAAAACTAATCAACAGTGTTCACAACCAAGTATTTCAAACAATTGAATAAGCTCCAAAATGAAATCTACTTCATAACACAGTCGCTATCGAAAAAAAACACATATACTATAAGTTATGACTCACGGGCATGCTTGACAACAAGGTATAGGTACTCGTCATCTCACCTATACATTGAACATGATAATAACACGTAGCACATATGACTCAACACCTATTCCCTCAAGCTAAGATTAGGCCAAACACTTACCTCGACTCCAAGAATGAAAATCAAGCCTCTACCACCGCTTTTCCTTTTGAACCCGACTCCAAAACAATCGTATCTATAAATAATCGACTCAATAATATCAATAAATTCTAAACAATTCAATTCCAATGCTTAAATATAGGTTTCCCAACATTCTTCCAAAAATTCCAAAATTCAACCCTGGGCCCGCTTGGTTGAAACACGAGGTTCGGACCAAAACCCGATCACCCATTCCCCCACAATCCCGAATATACAATTGAAATCCGACCCCAAAACGAGGTCAAATTCCCATAAATTCGAAAAGCCCTAACTCTACCCAAAAACCCAATTTTCTACCTTTAATTCCATGATTTTAGGCCTAGAATATAATAAATGATGATGAAAATGGAAGAAAATAAAGTTAAGATCACTTACCTATGAATCTATGGTGAAGTTTCCCTTCAAAGATCACCCAAGGAGGTGTGGAGAAGAAGAAGTTGTGAAAAAAATGGGTTTATCCCGTAATGGATTCTTTTTTTGGTTTTAAAAAAATAGTTGGGCAATTTAAAGCAGTGCGATCGCAGCAGGGGGACTGCGTTCGCACAGGTCAACCTAGACTACCCCCCCCCCAACTGTGATTGCATACACACTAGTGCATTTGCACAGTGTGTTTTGCTGACCATCCCCTATTCCCTGCTAACCCTATGTGTTCGCACCTGGTTGGGTGCGTTCGCACAACACTACCCAACCCCTTCCCAAGATTACCCTGTGCGTTCGCATGGGATCTCGTGCGTTCGCACAGAACAAATTTGACCCTGACCCCCTGACTTCTATAACCCTATGCGTTCGCATCCCTTTGAGTGCATTCGCATAGGGTAAATCCCTGGACACCAGATGACATCAATAATACCAGATTTTCTAAGGCTTTATGCACTCCGACGCCTACCCGAAACTTACCCGAGTCCTCGGGGCACAAAACCAAATACACACACGACTTCATAAACATCCTACGGACTTATTCAAGTAATGAAAACACCTAAATAACATCATAAACATCGAATTAAGCCTCAAAATCAATGAAATTCCTTTAAACTTCAAAAACTTCTAATTTTTCCATTTTCGATCCGAATCACGTCAAACCAAGTCCGTTTCTCACCAAATTTCACATATAACACATATAAGACATATTGAACCTGTTCCGGGAACCATAATACGGGCCTGGTTTCACAGGTTTCACATCAAATCTCATTTTCAAAAACCTTTATATTTTTCAGAAAATAATTTTCTTCAAAAATTCATTTCTCGAACTTGGCACCACGGAATTCGATTCCGGGCATACGCCCAAGTCCTATATTTTCCTACAGACCCTCCGGGACCGTCAAATCACGGGTCCGGGTCCGTTTACCAAAAATGTTGACCAAACTCAACTTTATTCAAATTTCAGCACAAAAATATTATTTTTATCCATTTTTTCACATAACGGCTTCCCGGCTATACGCCCGGGCTGTTCACGCAAATTGAGGTGAGATATAAGGAAGCTTTCATGGACTCGGAACACAGATTTAGCTAAAATTACACGGGATGACCTTTTGGGTCATCACGAAGCTGGTGACGGCGGCTTCGAGGGGCTTGGCATTCGTGACCTCTGGCAAAGTTGTTCCTTCCGTTTTCGCTCAACATCTTCTTGAGGTGTCCTTTGCTGCAACATGTTCACAACCTCTTGACTTAGGGCGATGCAATATTCTATCTTGTTTCCGCGTTCCTGATGGAAATCGTAGAGGGCGTCAGATTTTCTGGTGCTTGGGTCGGACCTCATCTTTGGCGGCCACTTCACTTTCGTTCTAAGTTTCTCCAAGTCATAGACTATTTCTGTAGGTGACACACAAAAATTGTGAGCAGACATCAAGGGGGCATACCTCTCTCGTTCCAGTGAGTCCCTATCCTCGGCTAGTTGGGTCATCATCATAGTGGAAGAAAGATGGGGCGGGGGGCCTGACGTATGGCTGATGTTATTCCCTGTTTGGCTGTGATACTGAGTAATCTCTCCTTATGTTATCTCTTCATTCTTTCCTAGGCTCGTCTTGTACTGAGATGAGCCATTGAGTCGGTCCGTTGAGGTCGTCATTATCTGCTCGTACTTCGGCACATTAAGCATCATAGATTTCATCCCAATTGGTTGGTGGGTACTTCATCAACCGCTCAGCAATTTCCTGGTCACTCTTAAATCCTCTCTACTCAACCCGTTCTAAAAGGCTACAACTGCCATCCCTTCGGACGCATTTGATAGGGTCATCCTTACCATATTGAATCGGGTGAGGAAGTCATTCTCTTAAGTATTACTTGATGGTGAAGATGTCGGTTACTCTTGTTTCAGCTTTCTTGGCCCCGACATGTGCCGTCATAAACTTATCGGCCATTTCTTCAAAGGTTTCTATAGAGCAGGCTGGTAGCTATGAATACCATGTTAATGCCCCTCCCGTGAGGATTTCGCCAAATTTCTTCAGAAAAATAGAGGATAGTTGTTCCTTGGTGAGATCTTTGCCCTTCATGGCGGTGACGTAATGATTCACGTGATCTTCTAGGTCGATCGTTCTGTCATATATTCTGAGATACGACGACATTTTGAAGATCTTTGGTATGGCATGTGGGGTTGCTTCCTCGCTATACGGTTGTTCTATGAATCTGCTGTCATCCCTCTTTGGCAATAGCTTAGGGGCACCCGGTATCTTGTCGACTCGTTCTTGGTGTTCTTTCATTTGATCTCTGAGCATTTTGGTTTCATTTTCCATTTCTTCCATCCTCTTCAGAACATCAGCGAGGACGATGTCATCTATATTGTTAGTACATTGTGAGTTATACCTGGTGTTGGAGGTTCTAGTTGATATCCTTGATCATCTGCTCATTGTACCATATAGGCTCTTACAGTCTCTATGGTCGTGCATGGAACAGGTTTGTTGAGCACGTTCACTTATGTAACGACCAACCACGCTTCGAATAGCTTCTTCATCGCCAATGTCGTCCCTTATCCTGTGGATGTGGAGGCCCCTTTTCCTTTTGATTTTGTTGTGCTACAATGGGGGAGGAGGCAACCTATCGCGCATGGGCGAGGCAGTGGGTGTCACGTTATCGCGTAGCATTTCATAGCTCTTGTTGATAGCATTCATGAGGTTGCCAGGGAAGTCACCTGTCACTTTAGTTCTGTCTCCTTGGTTACCTTCCATGTAGTTTAAGTACGTGAAGAGAAACAGAAAACCTTTTGGTTTGTTAGGTTAGCAACTCACATGAATTGTAGATCTAAAGGAAACTAAAAGATTATCTAAGAAGTCCCCATAGACGACGCCAAACTGTTTGACCCAAAATTTGGATCTGGGTTCAACCAATTAGATTTAAATAAAGTAGAGTCGATCTTAGTTTATATTAATATCTAAAAGATATGTTAACTGACTTTGTAGTAGATAATATGTATGTTTGACCGAATGGCAATAAATGTGGACAACACTAACAATATTCAATGACCCAAAAGGTGGAGGATAGCATTGAATAATAATAAATAGAAATGAATGACGTTTAAGTAAATAAGAACATGTGAGTCACCCAAAAAGGGGTGAGACTTCTGGATATTCTTCTGGAAATGATGAATGATTGATGAGCCTTTGAATATTCAGGTTATTTTTGGATCAAGTGGAAAAGTTATTTAAGAATCTTAGTAAAAAGGGTATTTCTCGTGTGCTTGCAATAAAGCCAGGTTCTCTCTATAAAGTCAATGTGTTTTATTACAAGTGAATATCCCATATCCCCTATCCTTGTGTCTCTTTCTATTTATAGAGAACATATACCTAGAATACCCTAATAGTACAGGTACAGAGAATATACACTAGAATATTCTCTTCTGATGTATTATCCTAAAACTAGCCATTATTCACTCTATTTACAGTGAGTGCTCGACTTCGACCCTGATCTTCGCTGACTCTTACATCTCAATTTTCCCGAATCTTCAACCTTGGTCTTCGATAGCTTTATCAACCTTGCCCTTCACTACTTAATAGATCGCTTCAACGTGGAGCAGGCCTTTACCGAAGTGGCACTGGCGACACGTGGCAGTCCGCGAGTGCCTCTTTAATGTTAACATGGTTATATCATGTCAAAGGTAATTTTTCACCCCTACAATGATTATGTTGAGAAATGAAGGGTTGATGCCTAATTTTTTTTTTTTACAGCAAGAGATAATTATATATATAAGCTACGGAATATTATCTGTTACATCACCCAAAAAATTACATGCCTTAAGAAAATTTGTGTTGCTCAAGTTGGTTATCTTACAACATACTTTAGTACTAATATTTTTAACAAAATAAACACAACCAGCCCTATCTGTAGCCAGACTTTTTACAACATAAGGGGGCGGTATGTCTAGAAGTTGATGTTCCTTTGGAAGATTGTGAGCTTCCTTTGCCAGCTTATGGGCTACTTTGTTTCCTTCCCTGAAATTATGTTGGATTGACGGCTGCTTCATTTGGAGCATTAACCACCTGCAAGTGCAAATAATCATATCATGAGAAACAGATCCATTTTATAAAACTTTGATTACCTCTGTTGCATCAGTTTCAATGATCAGTGGAGTGAATCCCTTCATTAATGCTATATTGAGGCCTTCCTCGAGTGCTTCTAGCTCTGTTTGTAGTAGGGATATAGCTGGGTAATGGTGTTGAAAGCCTGCTAACCAGTGGACATTATGGTTCCTGAATACACCTCATAAACCTCCTAAGTTTTCTTTGTCATGACCCAAAATCCAATAAAGGTCGCGACGGCGCCGGACACCACTGTCAGGCAAGCCAACACCAAGAAATTAATTAAATCCTCATTTTTAGTATTTTGAAATCATATCTTTCCTTACATTAAATAATAAATAATAAACTTCACCGAGTAAATAATAATATCTTGAACAAATTTTCAATACTAACTAGTCCCATATACATCCCAGAACCCGGTGTCACAAGTGCATGAGCAATTTCTAGGAATTTAAAATGTAATACAATAACTGTCCGGAATACAAATTGGACAAAAAAGAAAATACAATACTCTGAAGGAAACTCTACTGGATGCAAGCCGTCTCGAGAGATGCAGCTCACCTAAGTCTCTGAATCAACCATGTCGTTGTGCCCACAAGGCCACAGTCCATACATGTACCTGTACATTAAAATGTACAGCAAGTGCAGTATGAGTACAAAATACGTGTACCCAGTAAGTATCCCGTCTAACCTCAAAGAGGTAGTGACGAGAGGTCGACTTCGACACTTACTAATGGTCAAATTAATATAATTAAATGTGACGCTAAGCATGAATGTCATGATTAAATAACAGATAACAATAGGAAGGGGCAGCTCCTTTCATAATTAAATTTCAGTTTCGGTCATTTCCGTTAACATATATCTCCAGGTATTTAAGCAGTTCAATCACAGAAGGTACCAAAAAAATAGCATCCACAAATAATGTCGAGGTCGTACGGCCCGATCCAACAAAATAATAAAATGTGCACTGCCAGAGGGTCGAACGGCGCGAACCATAGATGCATCTATTAACCTGTCGAGGCGATCGGCCCGCTCCCATGAGAGTAGTAGAAATAGTCACCCCGCTCGTGGAATATAATTGTGACGCGATTACACATAAACATAATACAACTTCCCTTAATTCTTTTCGAAATAATAATTTACTTGAAACCTTTGAAATTATTAAGATCTTAAATTTAGTTCATATCCAATACAATCAACATACATGATCAGATAATAGTGTCCACAAAGCATGGTGTAAGCCTAAAGCTACCCGAACATAACAGGAATAGTAGCTACGCACGGACTCTCGTCATCTCGTGCGTACGTAACCCCCTCCCCCCCCCCAAAAATAGTAGCACATAATTAATTATTTCACCTATGGGGACAATTCCCTCTTACAAGGTTAGAAAGGAGACTTACCTCGCTCCGAAATTCCATAACCGGCTTCCAAGCCCTTCTGATGACTCAAATTCATGTGCAACGCCCCAAAACTAGCCAATAATTATGCAAACCATTAATGTATGCTCAAATATGCATTATAATCCAATTTATAACAATTCCTAACCCCGATCGAAAAGTCCATAAAAATCACCCTCGGGCCCACGTGCCCAGATTCCAAAATTCTTCGAAGATAAACTTTATCCATAACTTCACGAACTCAAATATATAATTTACTCCATGTTTCATGTCCAAAATCGTGGTCAAAATTCAAAAAATATCAATTCTAGGTTTAACTTCTAATCCCATAATTTCTATAAATTTCCATGACTAAATCTATATATAAACCTTGTATTTAACTCAAAACTAGTGGAAACCACTTACCTCATGCTTGCTGAAGAAAATAGCACTCCAAAGTTGCTCCAAAATTGGCTCCCATGGAGGAAATGAGGTTGAAATAACCCATCCCCCGTCTTTTAAAAGACACTGCCCAGCGAATCTTCGCACCTGCGGTCATTTGACCTCTTCTGCAGTTCCGCAGGTGCGGACCAAACACCCCTTATGCGGTCCAGGGCTCCCAGCCCATTTTCGCTTCTGAGCCTTCTATTCCGCAGGTGCGGTCTGGCTTCTACAACGAGATGACCGCATCTGCGGTCCCAGCACTCCCAGCTAAAAATCGCATCTGCGACCCTCATAGCCGCTTCTATGGCCAAATCCTCGCAGGTGCGGTTACACCAGATGACAGCACCCCTCAGCCTTTCTTCCAAGCCCAACTCGATCCATCATCCATCCGGATTCCTCCCGAAGCCCTCGGGACCTCAACCAATTATACCAACACATCCCAAATCACATTGCAAATTTAGTGGAGCCTTCAAATTACATCAAACAATGCAAAAATCACGAATCACACTCCAATTCAAACTTGATGAACTTTAGAACTTCAACCTCAACTTTCGATTCTGAAACCTATCAAATCTCGTCTGATTGAACTCAAATTTTTCACACAAGTGATCTTTGACATTACAGACCTACTCCAACTTTCGGAATTGGATTCCGACCCCGATATTAAAAATTTCACTTCCGGTCAAACTTCTCAAAAACCTTCAAATTTCTATCTTTAGCCAAATGACTCCAAAATGACCTACAGGCCTCCGAATTTACTTCAGACCGCTCTCCCAACACCAGAATCACCATACAGATCTGTTCTCAGACTCGGAATCCCAATCGGACATCGATAACACTGAAATGCACTCCAACCCAAACTTATGAAATTCTTCCAAAAAGGCTAACTTCCACAATAGGCACTGAAACGTTCCCGGATCATCCAAAACCTGATCCGGACATACGCCCAAGTCAAAAATCATCATACGAACCTGTTGAAACCTTCAAATCTCGATTTTGAGGTCTTTTACCCAAAAATCCGATCTTAGTCATTTCTTTCAACTTAAAGCTTCCGAAATGAGAATTCTCTTTCCAACTCAACTCTGAACTCCCTAACTTCAATTCCGACCACGCGTGCAAGTCATAATACCTAAAGCGAAGATGTTCATGGCCTCAAATTGCCGAACAACACGCTAGAGCTCAAAACAACCGATCGAATCGTTACATTCTCCCTCACTTAAACATACGTTCGCCCTAGAACGTGCTTAGAACTGTGCTGGAGTTGGCCAAAATCACGGTTAAACACCCCGTGCACCTACCCGTGCTATCACAACTCAACTGAGCACCTTAGCCCGATCCAATCTGAAGATATCCTCTTTCATTAAGGCAGAACCCTTAGAGCCCAGTCCCAACATCCAGAATTCTCTGGCAGTCCTGCCTCCAACATACTAACGTCGTATACATCACTACACAATACACACCTGATTACATACCTCTGCTGAATTCACATTATGCATAGCATAACGCACATGACCATGACAACACCTTATAATAATAATAGCCAAAATTCCACGAATCTGATGCTCCCAGTGCACCTCCTGAGATATATAGATCCTATTCTAACCCTTTGCAATACCTCCATGACAGAAGAGATGTGAAGAAATTCATAACCAGCTGCCGAGTCAACAAATCATTGGGTCTCTCTCCCTGACAAGAACTACTACCTCATTCTGAATCAAATAATGGCATTTGCTCCTCAATACACTTCATATAATCTGATTGCACTAATCCTAGGTCCAATAATCTTTTCTCACCCAGTACGATATGCACATGCAATAAGCCACCCCATACATGACCTAAAGTCGCATATGATGCCACAATGTGCCAACAATCCACAAACTCGAATGTGATACATAAGGAAAACGAACTCCGGAAGGGACTATCAACCCACGCATCTAATATGAACTTTCCTTAGAAAATGGAAAACAAAACACGTGAAAATAGGATATAGAAAACCGTACTCAACATCAAATTGTTGCGGCGTGCAACCCGATCCAAATAACATACCCGTGGCGGCGTGCCACCCGATCCTCACATAAAATTCAGATAAGGAGGTACACACCGAGCTAAATTGCTCATTACTACAAAATACTGAATTTCGGTCACAAGCAACGCTAAGTGCATAGTACCAACCTCGGGGATACATATAGCTCCATAAGCTACAAAACTCAAGCACAACTGAAGTGCGATATATGGTCTATATCTCACGAGCCATTCTGCTCGCATAACACCATCGTTACGCGAAATCGCAACACATAAGAAAATTTATCAAGCCGTTTCACAACCCACACGGCACAACATAATATCACATGAAATAGCCGATGACGAGACAACATACAAAATTCTAATACTCCTCCATGAGGAGCCGCTATACTGAAAGGAACACTTCTGGCTGACATAGAGCCTATATTCATATTTAAATCCATACATAGACCTCAAGACGATTCTGATTGCATCGTACTAGTCTATTATCCTTTCATGGGTCCATAACACCCCTTTTTTCCCATATCACACTAGAACAACCATCATAACCGGAGCAAACTTCCACATTCCGCAAGAAAATGAACCGAGCGCCCTCTAGGCATAAATTCTCAAATAAACGATATTACCACATTCTTCATAATTGGTTTAAATAGTCAATCAATCGAGTGACTACAATGTCACACTTGTAAAATATTCTCGTGATATATGTGTATTGGTAAAAAAGAGTTTCACACGTAAGCCAGCTTTTGACAACTCACCCAGTTACACCTACACAGGAGAACGCGACAACTGGATGTGATTCTTTGAAGAGGTACGGAACAAAGATGCATGATTCAGTAAACCCTCGAGCTTATTAGCCACGGGAAACTCAACCTGATCAAAACAGGGAAGAGGAACGGTCAGAATGAATCTAGACAAAGCTACGGGTAGATTCAAAAACCCACAATTGATTACTCGAACATTATGTAACCGTACCCTAATTACCGTTATCCTTTGTAACGCCTAATTAATGTCATAATTAGTCATTAATGAGCAACCATAGCAAGAGTTGTACGTTATATCAAGGAATCTCCTATATAAGGGAGGGGAATACAGCTTGTAAAGACATCTGATTCTCGAATACAATCTACTTTGCTTTTCTATATTTCTGCAATATTGTCTATTATTCATTTTTCTCTATTTCCTTGATTATCAGTAACCTGTGTTCATCCTAGAAATATTTTTAAACAAAGGATCTGGTTCTTTGGTTAAACAAATTAGTTCCGTTACCGGGAATCTGATAATCTTTGTTTGCTTTTCAAGTGATATCCTCTGAACTATGTTGAACTCCAACGATAACAACCAGCAAAGGAATGGAACCCCAGTTCCATCTCCTTCAGGAACCCCACATGGTTCAAGGGAATAATCCCCAGAAAGATCCAATAACAACAACGGTGATAAATGATCAAACTGTGGAACAAGATCGTGTAAATCAAATGATTGCAGAGTATGTGAGCCAAACTTTGCAAGAATTTGTGAGGGGATTACCAGCAGCGTTACCTACACCACTGATGCCACCCCCCAATAATACAATCACCATGGAAAATCCTCAATCTGGGTTAGCGAATTCCGGAAGAGGAGATACTCCTAATGAATCTCTCGAAGCGAGACCAGGTATATCTAATAACTCAGAATTACAAAATTTACTGCTAACCATGCAGAAACAGATGAAGGAGCAGAACGATCTCATCGAACAAATTCCTGGAGTACCACCTATCATGAAAGGCATTGATGTTGATAGGTATTCTCAACAACCTTGGAAGCCAAGTGCGGCACCTTTGCCTATACCCAAGAAGTTTAAAATGCCTGACGTTCCCAAATATGATGGAACAACTGACCCACGTGATCATGTGACTGCTTTCAGTACTGGAGTAAAAGGCAACGACTTAACAAAACAAGAGATTGAATCAGTCCTTGTCAAAAAATTTGGGGAAACACTCATCAAAGGAGCCCTAACCTGGTATTCTCTTCTCCCTGAAAATTCTATTGACTCTTTTGCTGGAGCTTGCAGATTTATTTATAAAAGCACACTCTGGTGCACAAAAAGTTGAGAAAAGAATGGAA